>PIJE02001203.1:43172-68172 GCA_002895965.2 Coryphaenoides rupestris | reverse complement strand
CACGCAAGTTCACGACACCACCGCCTGACGTCGAGTCGCCGAGTCTCCTCTTCCTCCCCGCGTGAGCTGAAGTTGGTCTTTGTAGCGGCCCGCCTGCCTCTCTAGTGCTGAATTATTCCCTTTGATCAGCTGAAACCTGGTGCCCACCCACCGGGCCCCCGGGAACGCCGGCTGCTGCTCCCGAGCGTGGCGGCAGCGGCAGCGGGAACGTCGGGGGCCCCGGAGCTCCGCAGGGATGAGTCTTCTGTTCTCTTCTCTTCTCTTCTCAGACCTGTTGGACGTCTCCTTCAACTCCCTGCCGTGTCTCACAGCAACCGCGATTCTACCCCCCCCCCCCCCCCCCGAGCCCCCAGGTTGCGTTGTTGCATATATATTATTATTAACACGAGGATTTAGAAAGAGTGGTTCTTTATTCAGTCTAGGTGATCACTAGCGAAGGATCTTACACTTGAGAATAAAAGGTGAGGTTTTGTTGTGCTTGCAAATCAAACAAAACAAAAACAACAACAACAGCTAGGTCTACAACAGCAACAAATTGTCATCGTCATCTTAGCACTCACGGTGACAATGCGCCATGGAAACGTGTTTTACGTCAGTGTTTCTTCTCTCCGACTCCTCTTCTCAGCAGACAATTGAGTGTAGGAGTGGAGGTGGAGGAGGAGGAGGAGGAGGAGGAGAAGCCATCTGGACCCCCTGCTGCCCGTGGCAGCTGCCGATGTACCGCGCCAAACCAACTCCACACCAGAACTTTACCAACAATATCATGAAATCACGGTGTGGGGGAAGTGTGTGCGTGTGTTTGGTGGCTGGCTTAATCAGCCTCACCTGGCCCAGTGAGAGTCTGGGGCTGGGTGGGGGTGGGGTTGCACACCTGTGGTGCATTGCCTAATCAGTGCGCCACAGGTTAAGTCAGCCACCAACGCACACACTCTCCCACAATCACACTTTCTTATCCCCTCCTCCTCCTACTCTTCCTCCTCCCTCTTCGCTGTCTATCTCGATGTCGGCTACTGTACCTTATTGAACTATGGACTCTGGAGAGGGCTGACACACACACACCGCTACACACACCTAGATCTGGTGTGAGCTCTCAGTGGCTCTGACATGCAGAGGGAGGAGGGTAGATGATGACCACACACACACACACACACACACACACACACACACACACACACACACACACACACACACACACACACACACACACACACACACACACACACACACACACACACACACACACACACACACACACACACACATAAGCAATGCTAGTGCTGGTTGAGTGCTGCCAAGTTAAAATAGTAAGAAATTGTAATTTGGCCGAGAGCATTTATATAAAAATGTGGAATATTTTGACCGGATTCATGCAGTTTCCGTGGGTCTCATGTGCCATCCCGCCTCCGCCCAAATGTTCCCAATGCTCCGAATCTCTGGCAAGGATTCCTCCATTTGGCTGCTGGTGCAATGCCATCCTATGCTGGAAATATAGCATGTTGAGCTCTATATATGTAGACTAATATGTACATAATGTGTCACATGGTGTTGGCTGCAGAACCACAGCCAAACATACACGGCGTGACGTGGTTCAATTGCATACGAGTTTGACGTACGTAATTTTTTTTTATTAATAATAGGATTTCTTTCTCTATCCATGAATAAAGAAATTGTAGTACAGATGGTCAGTTTGACTCGCCAAACTGCTCCTTCTCAGATATGACCAATCAATCGCTGTGCTCAGGAACACAGCGAGTCCTTAGACAGAGACTTCGTCCTCACCAGGAAAACGGAACCCATGATCTCTCTGACAGAGCTGCTGAGTCTGGTCTGGTAATTACACACACACAGTTCACAGCCTTCACCACAGGGTGTGTATGTGTATGTGTATGTGTATGTGTGTGTGTGTGTGTGTGTGTGTGTGTGTGTGTGTGTGTGTGTTGTCTTGGTTTGCTTAACCTTTGACCTCCCCCTGACCTTGTCGTGCCGCCTGCGGAAAATGAGGTGCACCAAAGCGTGGTGTGACACACACACGCACACACATACACACGCGAACGCACGCACACATCACTTTTCGTACGTCACACCTGCAATCTTTGTGTTTTTTCTCTCCACCAGGCCTCGCCTCCACCAGGCCCCGCCTCCACCAGGCTGTAATTACCGTGCTACAAATTGTTATTAGGAGCAGGTGGCCTCTGTGAGAGCATCTGCACTCTGACGGCCCCATGCCGACCTCCCAACCACATACAAGACAACACATCTACACTACAGCACATCTTCATGGAAATATCAACATCGCAATATGCTAATAATAAGTACAATTATGAGTGTAATATACAAAACGCAGGAGCTGCCACTTTTTTTAGAAGGGTAAAATGTGTAAATGCACATTTATAACACCATTATAAATGAAGTGCAGTCGTGCTGTAGAGGTGCCCTGTTGGCCTACACATCTGTTTGGTACAGACCCCAACAAAAGTCACATAATTTAATATTTTGAGTTTTTTCAGCGAAAATGAAAATTTAAAATGTATGCAAAAGTGATCAGTCCTCCCAATAGTGAATTATACCACAATATCTGTCAAAAAGAATCGCATATTATACCACCAAGTGTGAGCGTGTTTAGCCATTCCAAGCAGTTTCAAAAAGTGGTTTCATCTCCGGTTTTTGACATCACAAGTGGGAGTGTCCACCTAGAAGTATGCTGGATAGATCAGCCTACCAGCCTACCCAGTGGACTGTACCAGTGGGTGTATCTGGGTGGACAGGACACTCCCACTTGTGATGTCAAAAACCGGAGATGACACCGGTGGTATAATACGTCTCCTTTAAACCATATTAGCTCAGCCCTACTACAGCAGTGACATCCTGCGCAACGCATGGACATCAGAGAGCGATCGTGCTCAGTAGCAGTGGGCTCCGAGCCAACGCATTCTAGGACGCATGAATCACACACGCAACGATGCATCTTCATCACGGAATGCACGCACACCGCCACTGTGGATAACACACACACACCGCACACGCACACACACACACACGCATCCTGCTAGCCATCCATCACCCATTGGAGGAAAGTAGGACTACTGCAGCGTACGAGTCGAGTCAAAGCCGTCTGGAGGACACTGCCTCGCCTTACAATGTGACCCCACACGACCCCAAACCCAGTTCCAATCCCCAAGTGGCGCCCAGGTATAGTTAATACATCCACTTCAGACACCTGGATATCAGACATGCATACAAGACTTGCGCATACATATTTCCAAAACTATTATGTAGGCCTATGCATGTCGACTGGATTTGGAAGGCTAGCTAGCCTATCAGCTGCTCTCTGGGTTGAACACACATACACACATTTCATTGTTTGCTTGAAATACAATTGCGAACAATGATTAGACGTTTAGTTTCAATCGGACTTGAGGCAGAGTGTGGTGGCTCAAATGAAGTGACAGACACTACCAACGTAAACACAAACTGCAGATGGAGAATTACAACCAACCTCACCCAACTCAAACATCACAACAATCTCATGAGAGTATTTCTGCGTACTGAGAGAGTGTACTGAATGAGACTGGACCTCACAAGCACACACTTCTATGTGTGCATGCGAAGGGAAATTGGTCCAGTTAACTTAAATCAATCAGAGCATGAGGGGTCAGCCTTAAGTCCCTACAAAGACAAACTAAAAACAACAATAACCTAAATTGGTATGTAATTTATGGAAGCCATATACTATATGTAATTGCTCTAACAATTTCGACAACTCAGCTAGATAATAACTCAAGAAGAAACATATTGTTATGTCAGGATCTCCACTCGAGCTGAGCTTGCAGTTGCACAATAATTACCATGCAGGACTGCAAGACCCACCCAGCTGGTAACTTAGAGTCAAAGTGAAGGCTCCACCAAGGGTCGAGTGCTGCCAACGATATTCAGACTAGCTGAGGGATATATGATGGAGTTTGTTCTGGTTGAACAATACCCGCTAAGCCTCTGCAGCTCCTGAACTTCTGTCCACAAGTTCATCTCCCCCTCGGAGAAGGTGTTGGGTTTCCTCTAGGGCCTCATCTCTCCCCAGACCTCCACGCTCCCATATCCTTCAGTGTAACCTGAACCCAGGTCTGGCGTGGCCACTTAGAGCAGCTAAGAGACAGCCAATGCCCCCTAATTACTATTTAATGGCCACTTTCAGATAGGTCTCAGTGTGTTTAGGAATGAATGGGCTTTGCTTGACGAGACCATGGGTTGGTTAAGTGTGTATTTATGGGCTTTTTGAGAGTTTTTTCGCGAGTCTTTATCAAGAAACTAAATGTGACACAAAACAAAAGCCATATGAGGCATTATGTTTCTCTTAATCTCCCGAGACGTTTTTGACATTTTGAAAACTGTACTGAAGCTGTAAAATACCAATTTCCCCACAATCGGCTGTTGCCGTACGAGATACCCTCATTGCTTACACCTGGTGGCCTACATAGCAAGGCTCTTCAGCCGAGACCATGAATGGAAACCCACGTGGACTGCATGTTGTCCAGCCCAACACCCCACCGTCTGGTGAGGAAGAGGGGGGGTACAATATACCCTGCCTGGTTCACAAGTACAATAGGGAGGCACTGAAGGCTTTGTTGATGAACAGTACTGGGTGCGTAGAGAACAGATAACACACACATGCACACGCACACACGACATCTCAGTGTCCCTGGTGTGCATCTCCACATCCCGGAGCGGGATTAGGCCCCGTGCCCAGTTTATGGAAGCCATATACAGCAGTGACGCAGAGCCTGCGGACCGAACAGACTGTTGGTTCAGTTGGCAGCCATGGAGAGAGAGACAGAGACAGAGACAGAGAGAGACAGAGAGAGACAGACAGACAGAGAGAGAGACAGACAGATAAACAGCAGACAGAGACAGAGAGAGAGAGACAGACATACAGTGAGACAGAGAGTCGGGGAGACAGAGGGACAGACAGACAGAGAGGCAGACGTGGAGACAAACAGAGACAGACAGAGAGACCGACAGAAAGAGAAAGAGAAAGAGAGACAGACAGACAGAGGGGCAGACAAAGACGATGTGAGAGAGGATATGAAAACCAAGTGAGCAGAGACTGATGCATGTCCCACAATTATGCCACTCACACCTGGTGGCATAATATGTCCCCTTTAAGAACTTCAGTGCATGACTATTGGTGCTGTCACAAAATATTCTTGAGATTTTTGATAAATAATAATCACCAGTAATGTGGATATACCTAATAATAGCCAAGTGGGTAAATGGGCAAATAAAATCAGAACAGCCAGAACAGTCTGGCAAGTTCCAAAAATGGCATCACTTCACTGTAATGCAGCCTTTAAAACACTTATCACAGCATCTAAAATCTATAAGCACCATATCTAGTCTCATGTCTTGATATCCATAGAATATCCATATATAACTGCCCTCAAGCCAAGGTTCCTGCTTTTGGGGCGAACTCTGGTGCCAGCCTACCCAGAACCCAGTGCCCTGATGGCCCAGTTTGGTTGCGATGAGATGATAATTACAATAACAATAGGCTGGCTTGCATCTTCACGCATAACCCGGGTCACCGCCAGCTGTCCGTCCCATTCGAACCCGGCTTTCACATTCAGTGGGATTAGAAGCCAGCATGTAGCAAGTCTACTAGCTAGAGGGACACTTTGAGCCATCCACTAGCTAGCCAGACCAGCATGTCGGCCGGTGTTGAGAGTATAAACAGCTAATATCACTATTCAAACCCTTTGATATGAGGCGCCAGTCCTACGCTGTTAATGCAGAACAACAAAATAAAAGGAGTTTACAACTTTAGCTGGTACGCCTAAAGAACAACTAAAATAATATTTGTTATTTATTTGTTTATCCACTCATGCATGTACCTTTGCATGAGGATAGTAGTACAGTAGAGTATAGCTAGCTGGTAGTAATTTTAAAGGCAGAGCCCTTAACACATTAGTGTTACATTCAACATGTCCAAGTAGGCTCCATTTGGGTCTGAAAGAGCAAACTCCAACAGTGTTGTAAAGTTAGGCCAACTTTTCAAAAGAAATTAAATAAAGTTAAATATTTCCATACTCCATATTTAGCGTTACATAAGCTTGCAGACATGCATTCCCCAGCTAGGTTACCTCACCTGTCCTGAACCTTGCCCTATACTAAATACTGCCATCAGGTGGGTCTATAGAGGGGGGGGGGCGTGGCCTCAGTACAGGTGCGCGTGGGGCGGGGGGAGGATCTTAGTGGGGGGGGGGCGTGGCCTCGGGACAGGTGTGGTAGGAAACTGAAGGCCTACCTGCAACGTGACTTGCCCGCAGCTCAACTCAAGATAGGCTCAGTAGCTCCAAGATCACGTGATCTTGTCTCTGGTTATCAATACATTCATAGACTGGTCCAATCAACATTGAATTTGATCAAATATAAGTGTTTCCTACATTCTCCATTCATATTCAATGTATGCAAATACACACTTTCTGTATGTAGCCTACGACATGCTGTTGGGCTCCTAGGGGACTCATACGGGTTTTGGAGGGGCAAGGGCAACATTATAAAAATTAAAGGGAAGTGAAGGGATGACAAAATAAAATATACATGATTCATTATAGTCATTATAACACACAGAGGTTCAACTTTAAGTCGTCTAGAAGCTCTTACCTCAGTGTTCACTCCTCGGGCTCACAGCGATAAGAAGTCAAAACAACAACAAAAATACGAGCTCAAATCCACATATCGTGGCTGTGTTTGGTCAGTATGTAAAGTATTTAAAGAAGACCTCACAGTAGTGTCAGGTCGTGTTTCCCTCCAGCGGCTGACTGACTGGAGCGGTCGGACCACTGCCGACGTCACACCGAGAGCCGCCGCTTGTATTCATTTTAATGTATTATTTATTTATTTTAATTTTATTTATGTATTTATTTATTTTGCTATGCTAAATTGTATTCATGTTGCTTACTTGTTACTTGCTTACTTGTTCAATTTAATAAAAAAGTTAAATAAAGGCGCCAATCCCGGGAGAGAGATGTACCGCCCCCTGCTGGCGTCCAGGGGGGGGTGCAATCAATGCACAACATAACGCTTATGTATTTTAATTCACAATTCTAGAAGAAAAAACATTTTATTGTGTTTCTGTGTTTCTCTCCGTTTCTCTAGCCTACTGCAAGCCACACACACACACACACACGCACACAGACACACACACACACTCACACACACACACACACACGCACTCACAGACACACACACACACACACGCACTCATAGACACGCACACGCACACACACACAGACCCGCTCAGAATGTTTATTGTTAGTTGTTTACACTGTGCCTTGGGTGTTATTTTGCAATTTACAACTTAATTACGTATACGCTTTACACACTACACACTTTCATTTTTATTTAGTTATTTTCAAGAAGAAAAGAAAACGCAAGAAATCACGACAGCAAGCAGACCAAAGTGGTGAATGTGGTAAAATAACACATGTTGTTTCCTGTTTTCCTACTGCGTAGTGATGTTACGTTCGCGAACGATCCGATTCTTTTGAACGGCTCTTTGGTACGAACGAAGGGAACCGAGTCGTACTTGGTGAGAGCCGTTCTTTTTTATCGTTCGTTCCCTGGCTGCCCTAAAGCCACTCCCCTTGACGTGAACACTGAGAAAGTTTGATTTTGTTCCCCAAGCGTATTCCGTGAAGACCCGCCCCCTACTCTGATTGGTTAGGTTTAGGCACGAGGAGTGCGATGTTGTGGGTTAGGGGTTAGCCAATCAGAGGCAGAGTAGGGGTGGGTCTTAACGGACTACGCACGTGAGAGAGAGAAGTCACAACAAGTGGTACAGGAGGTGGACGACGTGTTTTTCGGGTGAAAAAATGCTGCAGCATTTGGATGCACTTCAACAAAAACATAAGAAATGATAAAGCGGAGTGCAACATTTGTAAAGCCAAAATACCAATGAAAGCAGGGTCAACAAATACTCTCCACCTCCTCTTAAAAACACAGCATCCGACGGTGCAGGTGGCCAAGTTGAGACAACAAGGTTCCAACAATAATGACGATGACCAAGGTAACGACGGCGCCAGTGCTTCTGCTGAAACCACGACCACATCAAGTCAGTCATCTACCTCTGAAACTACCACTAGGCCTACATTATTGCCTGGCCAGGCACCAAGCTCTCATAGAACCGCTGGTACAATACCTAAAACAAAACAGACATATCTCCACAATGGACCTTTCCCTCTTCAAGCGGCAAGTCCCGCCCCCCCTAGTTACTGTTGCTATGCCCCACAAGCTTTCCCACAGCTCTGCAGCATGTTAGTAATGTCCACTGAACAACGCCCCCCTGGTGATGATTCTCTCTCAAGGATTCCTGACAATATCGCTGTATGTTATTTACCAAACGCCGCTACTTTATCTAAGAGAGTTGTACAGAAAGGCCTGAACTATTTGACACAAGGATATATCCGTGACATTCAGATTTCGGACGGAGCTGACGACAACATAAAACTTGATGCTAAGTGTTGGTGATCTATGAGGAAGACACAAACGCCTCACAAACTCCACATTGAAATTCGTCAGGACAAAATCGTGGAGTCCTACTGCACATGTAAAGCAGGGTGAGTACGTTAGTGATGTTTACAATGAAAATAACATCTGCTAACTACTAGCTACAATGGGCTAATCACCTAGCTATGCTAATCACACGATGGCGCGGTAACAATCTGGTCCTAGCAAAAAAACATTTCACTGCTCAATGTACCTGTACACTGAAATAGGTGACAAATAAACCTTTGAATTTTAACTAATTAGCTTTTGGTGTCGGCGCTGCTGTAAATTGATGTGTGGAGTCGCTATCAACCATTTGATTGTTGCACTTGTGAACTTTCAGTGTTTTAAGTACATCATAAAAACCACTGTGTTCAGTAATTGCCTTATCAGATACAGCTCCTGTAAATAACTCAGACACAAAAATGACAGACCCACTTGGATCACATCCAATCAATGCTTTGAGGGTTGTGCTTGACTTATAGTCACTATAAAGCTGACTCTGTAAAGCCAGTGCAGATGGCACCTGGGTCTTACATTCAGTACCATCAATAATGACTAAATTATTTTCTAAAGTTTTCAGGCATGTTTTTAATAATAATGTCTCTATGAGGCCATATGCTCAGTTGTCCAAATGTAAAATACATAAGCTCTATCCATGTATTAAAAACAAGTCCTGCAGACTGCATGGATACTCCAAATCTCGATGAAACGCTCCCTGTAATCTCTCTGGATATCTGTGGTCATTATTGCACGTTCCCCAAGCGCATCTAAGAACCATGTTGTTCTAACTAAATGTAGCTGTAGTCTAATCTATGAACACAACAACACGGGACAAGCTTTGTTTGTGGGACATCATGGCAGCTCTGTTGCAAGGGGCGTGGTCTTAAGAAATCAGGCAATCTTATTGGTTATTATTCTCCGCGTGACTTGACAGTGTGGAAAGGTCACAGTAACATGCCACTTCATTGAAGATTTCAAGATGTCCTCCCTGCCTATTGACTGTTTTTGAATTTAGTGACCGGCACAACAGCAGAAAATCTGGCCAAAAAAGCTTCTCAATGTTACAAAGATTGGAAAGTGGAAGATAAAGTGGTTTACTGCGTAACTGACAATGCTACTAACATTACAAAGGCTATACCAATCAATTAGATTGCCAGAGATTTCCCTCAAAGGCCACTCAGATCCAAATGGGGGATGGCAGAGCTACGACCCAAACAGGACTGCATCACAAGATGGAACTCTACATATGACATGTTGAAGAGTTTTCTGAAATCCAAGGATGCCATTTTCTCCACCCTGACCATCACAAATGCATCCGTCAGCCCTTTGTCCCAAGAAGAATGGAGCATACTGCAGGAGGTGTGCACTATCCTGGAGCCCTTTCAAGAAGTCATTGTGGAGATCAGTGCAGAAAGGTATGTTATTAGTTAGAGTTGGTCAGCTGTAGCTTTCTATAGCATGCATGCAAAAATACCAGATAACAAATTATGAATGTTTGAGACCATTGTATTTGTATTATATTAAATTATATAGATACCCAGTGTATATTAGTATAGTGTGTCATTGTTGGTAAACACTTTTATAATAATTGTCTCAATATTCCCTGTTTTTTCTCACTAGCTACGTGAGGTAATATTGCTGGCAAAGGGACTGCAGAGTCACAGCCAACTACCAGAGAAGTGTAACAACACAACAAGCATCAGATTTGGTGAACTCGCTATGTGCAAACATGGCAGGTAGATTCCACAGAATGGAATATAACCACACCATGGGGATGCTGGCTGCGCTTGACCAAGATTATAAAAAGGTGGCATTTGGGGATGCCAGAGCTGCAGGTGAGGCTTTCCAGATAATAGCAACTGCAGCAGGAAGAGTCACTCTCAGCAGCAGCGAACCCAGCCAACACCAGGTCAACAGGAGGAGCAGGCAGTGCTGCACAAGGATCAGTTGTTTGGAGCCATTTCTATGACTGGGTCGCTGGTGCAGTGTCAACAAGGAATCCCACAGCAGATGCCATCATGGAGGTGTGATCTTACCTACAGGAGCCCCTTCTTCCAAAATCCTCAGATACTCTCAAGTGGTGGGAAAGTCTGACCACCGTGTACCCCAGGCTCACCAGCTAGAAAGGCTTTGCCATTGTGGCAACGTCAGTTCCGTCAGATAGAATATTCTCCAAGACTGGACAAATCATCTCAGAGAGGAGAAATCGCATTAAGCCCTCAAAAAGTGAGGGAACTTGTATGGAAGTAAATCTGTTCCACCAGATTTTGAAATTTAAAAGCCATTGAATTTATAGCACTGAATTTCTTTGCATTGAAATTATGTATCTGAAAGTAAAAAAAAAAGTATAAAAAAATTCAAATAATATATATTCAAGTTTCTCAAATTCAATAGGCCAAATTCAGATCCTAAAATTCGAGTTGAAAAATTCTGATTAAACATCCGGGAGATACCAAGGATAAGCAATCAACTCGAACCAACATCCACCATCAAGTTACGCTCCATTGGTCATGTGACGCAGATGCTTGAATTTTGGAATTATCGGAAGGCGGTCAGCTATGGCAACGAACGATGGCACTTCGGTGAGTGTATTAACTCTTTTATTTGCCTTTTGTGTCCTTTGTATTTGCAAGATTCAGTAACAGGTAATACCCGACACGTCACGCATTAACAGAATTTAATGGACAGTATCTACGCGGAACTTCTAATGAGTGGCGTTCGTTAAAGTTTTGTTAGCATTACGTTAGCTAACGGTAGCTAACGCCTCCCACACGACTAGAGCAAGTGTCAAACACAAGTATCCCGGGCCACATCCACCATTATGGTTGCCTCAAAGGGCTGGTTGTAAAGATATATAAATGTATCTACTTGTTATTCATATTACATCAATCTGCCTCTGCATTCATAATAACTAATAAATTAATTATAATAATTTAACTAGTTTGATGATGACCAATTTGATAAGATTTTTTAATAGAATTTAAAAAATATGCTATGTAGAAATGAATGGTATATTGTTGTTATGAATTTTAAGCATCTAATTATTAAAAATGCTGACTAAAAACTCAATGTAAAATCATCACAGATAACTAGAGATCTCTAGAGCACATAAAAGGCAACTTGAGTTTGACACATTGCTGCACTAGAGCAGCTGGTTTTCTCAAATGGGGGTAGCGCGGCACCCCTAGGGGTACGTTGGATACGCAAGAGGTACGTCAGATTTCTTTAAATGTTAATTTAAAATATATCAGTGTGCATAATTCTAAAATAGTTATACCATAAACAATGCAAAAAACAATGAAGAATTTGGTTCCAAAACGCTAATAAATCACGCTGTCATTTAACTGAGAAAAGTAAAAGATGCACATTCATCCCCCCCCCCCCCCACCCGGAACGGAACCAAAGATTAACAGAACATTGAAACTGTTGCACCCAACCCCCCGAAGAAACGCTGACTCCTAGCCCAACAAGCGTCTCACGGTAGCACAATTGACATCCATTCTTGGGCAAATTGCGCTGATCACGGGGGTATACTTGGCAGAATTTTTTTTTTCAAAGGCGGTACATGTTGAATAAGTTTGAGAACCACTGCACTAGAGAATAATCTGACCGATTTGGGCCCAGATTCCCCCTCCCGACAATCACAGGGGTTAACATGTGAGCATGGTTTATTGTCATAACGTTACTTACAGTTCGGAAGCAGTGATTATGATCTGACTGACCAAAAAAACAATAAAAAACAATTTGGCTAACCCTACATTTAAACAGCTGGGTAACGTTAGTTTAAGTTTCACTTTAACCCCAACATTTTTAAAAGCAAAATGGAGCTATCGTACTTCCCAAACACAAGCTGTGCATATGATAACATATTTGCGAGGAAGAGGAAACAGCAGTGTGAATAGTCAGACGACTTAGTACTTAGTCTACATAGCATTTCAAACAATTTGTGTTTTTGTTTTATTATGTGTGTTTTTCCTGTTTCTGGTTGATCTTTTGGTTTTGTTTCATTGTGAACACTGTGTGACTTTTTGTCTTGAAGGTTCTATTATAAAATATTTTTCTTACTGTACGTTCCAAACTAATTTACCAGTGGTGAGTGGACAGTTTGAGTGGAAGTGTATTCCCTTATAGGGCTCCCATTCATAATGATCTCTCTCTTTTTAGCATGATTGTAAGAGCGAATGTCTGTAATTTGATGCTACGTCGGATACTTCTATTAGTACAGATTATATGAATGAAAAAACACTGAACTGGCAACAGCTCAAAATCAGCTGCATTTATTAACATCATTGCACAATAATTCCTGTTATACCATGGTGTGAAAAGAATGGTCCATTATGAAGGGAGCCCTATAAGGGAAACACTTCCACTCAAACTGTCCACTCACCACTGTAAATTAGTTTGACTACAAGAAAAATATTATACATAGAACCTTTCAAGAACAAAAGTCACACAGTGCTTCACAATGAAACAAACCAAAAGATCAACCAGAACAGAAAACACACATAATAAACAAAAACACAAAACGTGTTGAAATGCTATGTAGACTAAGACTAAGTCGTCTGACTATTCACACTGCTGTTTCTCTTCCTCGCAAATAGTTATCATATGCACAGCTGTGTTGGGAGTACAATAGCCTCCATTTGTGCTTTTAAAAAATTGTTGGGGTAAAGTGAAACTTAACTAACGTTACCCAGCTGTTGAATGTAGGGTTAGCCAAATGTTTTTTTATTGATTTTTTTGTCAGTCAGATCATAATCACTGCTTCCGAACTGTAAGTAACGTTAGTGACAATAAACCATGCTCACATGTTAACCCCTGTGATTGTCGGGAGGGGGAATCTGGCCCACAATCGGTCAGATTATCCTCTAGTGCAGTGGTTCTCAAACTTTATTCAATCATGTACCCCCTTTGAAAAAAAAAAATTCTGCCAAGTACCCCGTGATCAGCGCAATTTGCAAAATGGATGTGCAATTGTGCTACCGTGAGACGCTTGTTGGGCTAGGAGTCAGCGTTTCTCGGGGGGGTGGGGTGCAAACGTCAATGTTCTGTTAATCTTTGGTTCCGTTCCGGGGTGGGGGGGGGGGGGGATGAATGTGCTTCTTTTAACTTTTTTCTCAAGTTAATGACAGCGGATTTATAGCGTTTTGGAACCAAACTCTTCATTGTTTTTTGCATTTGTTATGGTATAACTATTTTAGGAATTATGCACACTGATATATTTTAAATTAACATTTTAAAGAAATCTGACGTACCCTCTGCAGTACTCCAACGTACCCCTAGGGGTCCGCGTACCCCCATTTGAGAACCACTGCTCTAGTGCACATGTGTCAAACTCAAGGCCATTTTATGTGGCTCTAGAGTCTCTAGTTATCTGTGATGATTTTACATGATGTTTTACTGCAGCATTTTTAATAATTAGATGCTAAAATCATAACAACAATATAACATTCATTTCTACATAGGCATATTTTTTAAATTCTATTAAAAAATCTTATCAAATTGTCATCATCAACTAGTTAATTATTATAATTAATTATTAAGTTATTATGAATGCAGAGGCAATGATGTAATATGATAACAAGTAGATACATTTATATAGTCTTTACAACCAGCCCTTTGAGGGCAACCATAATGCTGATGTGGCCCGGGATGAACTTGTGTTTGACACCTTGCTCTAGTGTGTGGGAGGCGTTAGCTACCGTTAGCTAACATTATGCTAACAAAACTTTAACGAACGCCACTTCATTAGAAGTTCCGCGTAGATACTGTCCAATAAATTATGTTAATGCATGACGTGTTGGGTATTACCTGTTACTGAATCTTGCAAATACAAAGGACACAAAAGGCAAATAAAAGAGTTAATACACTCACCGAAGTGCCATCGTTCGTTGCCATAGCTGACCGCCTTCCGATAATTTCCAAAATTCAAGCATCTGCGTCACATGACCAATGGAGCGTAACTTGATTGGTGGATGTTGGTTCGAGTTGATTGCTTATCCTTGGTATCCCGGATGTTTAATCAGAATTTTTCAACTCGAATTTTAGGATCTGAATTTGGCCTATTGAATTTGAGAAACTTGAATATATATTATTTGAATTTTTTTATACTTTTTTTTTTACTTTCAGATACATAATTTCAATGCAAAGAAATTCAGTGCTATAAATTCAATGGCTTTTAAATTTCAAAATCTGGTGGAACAGATTTACTTCCATACAAGTTCCCTCACTTTTGAGGGCTTAATGCGATTTCTCCTCTCTGAGATGATTTGTCCAGTCTTGGAGAATATTCTATCTGACGGAACTGACGTTGCCACAATGCAAAGCCTTTCTAGCTTGGTGAGCCTGGGGTACACGGTGGTCAGACTTTCCCACCACTTGAGAGTATCTGAGGATTTTGGAAGAAGGGGCTCCTGTAGGTAAGATCACACCTCCATGATGGCATCTGCTGTGGGATTCCTTGTTGACACTGCACCAGCGACCCAGTCATAGAAATGGCTCCAAACAACTGATCCTTGTGCAGCACTGCCTGCTCCTTCCTGTTGACCTGGTTGCTGGCTGGGTTCGCTGCTGCTGAGAGTGACTCTTCCTGCTGCAGTTGCTATTATCTGGAAAGCCTCACCTGCAGCTCTGGCATCCCCAAATGCCACCTTTTTTAATCTTGGGTCAAGCGCAGCAGCATCTCCAAGGGTGTGGTTATATTCCATTCTGTGGAATCTACCTGCCATGTTTGCACATAGCGAGTTCACCAAACCTGATGCTTGTTGTGTTGTTACACTTCTCTGGTAGTTGGCTGTGACTCTGCAGTCCCTTTGCCAGCAATATTACCTCACGTAGCTAGTGAGAAAAAACAGGGAATATTGAGACAATTATTATAAAGTGTTACCAACAATGACACACTATACTATATACACTGGTATCTATATCATTTTATATAATACAAATAAAATGGTCTCAAACATTCATAATTTGTTATCTGGTATTTTTGCATGCATGCTATAGAAAGCTACAGCTGACCAACTCTAACTAATAACATACCTTTCTGCACTGATCTCCACAGTGACTTCTTGAAAGGGCTCCAGGATAGTGCACACCTCCTGCAGTATGCTCCATTCTTCTTGGGACAAAGGGCTGACTGATGCATTTGTGATGGCCAGGGTGGAGATAATGGCATCCTTGGATTTCAGAAAACTCTTCAACATGTCATATGTAGAGTTCCATCTTGTGATGCAGTCCTGTTTGGGTCGTAGCTCTGCCATCCCCATTTGGATCTGAGTGGCCTTTGAGGGAATCTCTGGCAATCTAATTGATGGTATAGCCTTTGTAATGTTAGCAGCATTGTCAGTTACGCAGCAAACCACTTTATCTTCCACTTCCCAATCTTTTGCAACATTGAGAAGCTTTTTGGCCAGATTTTCTGCTGTGTGCCGGTCACTAAATTCAAAACAGTCCAATAGGCAGGAGGACATCTTGAAATCTTCAATGAAGTGGCATGTTACAATGGACCTTTCCCACCTGTCCAGTCACGCGGAGAATAATAACAATAAGATTGGCCTGAATTCTAAGACCACGCCCCTTGCAACAGAGCTGCCATGATGTCCCACAAACAAAGCTTGTCCCGTGTTGTTGTGTTCATAGATTAGACTACAGCTACATTAAGGTTAGAACAACATGGTTCTTAGATGCACTTGGGGAACGTGCAATAATGACCACAGATACCAAGAGATTACAGGGAGGCATTCATCGAGATTTGAGTATCCATGCAGTCTGCAGACTTGTTTTAATACATGATAGAGCTTATGTATTTTTAAATTTGGACAACTACATATGGCCTCATAGAGACATTATTATTAAAAACAGCCTAAAATTTACTTTAGTCATTATTGATGGTACTGAATGTAAGACCCAGTGCCATCTGCACTGGCTTTACAGAGTCAGCTTTATAGTGACTGTAAGTCAAGCACAACCCTCAAGCATTGATTGGATGTGACAAGTGGGTTCTGTCATTATTGTGTCTGAGTTATTTACAGGTGTTGTATCTGATAAGCAATTACTGAACAGCAGTGGTTTTTATGATGTACTTAAAACATGAAATTCAAAGCAAATCAAATGGTGATAGCGACTCCACACATCAATTTACAGCAGCGCCGACACCAAAAGGCCTAATTAGTTAAAAATTCAAAGGTTTATTTGTCACCTATTTCAGTGTACAGGCACATTGAGGCAGTAAATGTTTTTTTCAGGACCAGCATTGTTACCGCGCCATCGTGCTGATTAGCCATATAGGTGATTTAGCCATTGTAGCTAGTAGTAGCAGATTTATTTTCATTGTAAACATCACTAACGTACTCACCCTGCTTTACATGTGCAGTAGGACTCCACGATTGTCGTCCTGATGAATTTCAATGTGGGTTTGTGAGGCGTTTGTGTTTTCCTCATAGATCGCAACACTTAGCATCAAGTTTTATGTTGTCTCACTTCCGTCCGAAATCTGAATGTCATGAATATATCCTTGTGTCAAATAGTTCAGGCCTTTCTGTAGAACTCTCTTACATAAAGTAGCGGCGTTTGGCAAATAACATACAGCGAATTGGTCAGGAATCCTTGAGAGAGAATCATCAGCAGAGGGGGCGTTGTTCAGTGACATTACGTAACATGCTGCAGAGCTGTGGGAAAGCTTGTGGGGCATAGCAACAGTAACTAGGGGGGGCGGGACTTGCCGCTTGAGTAGGGAAAGGTCCATTGTGGAGATATGTGTTTTGTTTAGGTATGTGGATGTTGCACGCTTCATGTTTACAGTCCGCGGAACTGGAAGGAGCAGCTTTATATCCGGGAAGAGTGTTCACAACCAACGGTTTGTTCAACAGAATAGATACTGCTATTTGAAAGCTGCCACCTCACTGATGCCATGTAGTGGTAGTATGTTAGCATACAACTGCTAGCAGGAGTACTATTATTTGCAGTATTTATGGTAGTATGTCACGGTTTTCCTAGGGTGTAATGACATACAGTATGTATGTAACAAGATCTAATTTTAAAGATAGTGAGTTACTGTATGTATAAACACAAAATAAAGAAGAAATTCAAAGGTACGTTTTTAACCATTAAATCAGTTGGAATATTTAAAAAATAAATCTATTTTTGTGCACTTGTGGATAAAAACCTTTTCTTAAAAGAAACCTTAATGATGTTACCTGTTAATTGTTTATTTGGGGATGTGAGAATTTGAGTGGAAGTAAATTTTTTATATTAAGTTAAAATAGTTTTGGTCAATTTTATAATTTTCCAGGATTGAGCGGCTGTGGAGAGACCTGTGGGTAGCTGTAACAAGCATCTACTATGATGTTCTCCACTACCTTGAAGAAGAGGGCTTCCTCAGTATTACCAATTTTGCACACCTCTTCTGTTGCCACCATGTGTTCCTGCCACACCTGCAGGATGACCTAGATACTTTTTGCAGTGGTTGGGACAATCATCCGATAAGAACAGAAAGCCACATGACCCCCAACCAGCTGTGGGTGCTGGGTCGTGCACATCACCCAATTCCATGGACAAATGACAGCTTTAAGAGATGCAGTTAACCCAAGAGCTGCATCCCAGTCCTTTGGCTGCGATATTTACATTGCTGCTGTTCAATTTTGTGAGCAGCTTCTTTCTCTGTGAAAGAACTGATCTGAGAATCAGAATGACTATTTAAACTCAACAAAGACTAAGACAATTGCTAATGAGAGAAAAAAATAGTCAATGTGTGACCAATGCCGCACGTATGGGTCAGGGCTGTCCGACAACGCCACCTAGGTTTAAAAGAGGCCGAGGAAGGAGGCCTTGAGTGACCAGCTCACATCACCTCACACTTTTGGCAGTCCTTTGCCACACAAGATCAGTCTCTGTATCGGCCCGGCAGTTGGCCCAGGTTAGTTCTGGCCGAACGCCTAAGAAATCCATCCGGCTCTACAACTGGTGTCAGTGGCCAGCCAGCCGCACGTATCCCAGTGATCCATCCTCCTCCACAGTGGCTCCCACGCGACGACAGGTCGCAAAGGCATCCTTCCAGGTCTTTGGGTTCGTTAGCTGGTGAGGGGAGAAAGCAGACCTTCCGGGGCACTTAAAAGAGTACATCCCAGCAAGCTTCCACCACATTCATTCCAATAAGGAGGGGGTTAGAGGGGTGTTCATCCTTAACGATCATAACTCCTCGCCCTGGTATCTTAATCCCGTCTAGCTCACAGTCTAGCACGGCATAGCTCGTGTATGGCATCTCGATATTATTGGCGGCTCTCAACTTCAAGATTAGAGGGGTCCTACCAAGCTTAGCCTGAGTAAAGTGCTCCTCAAATATCTCATTAAGGTGACCTGCGACCCCAAATCCAATATCCCCCGTAGCTCTACTCCTTCAATAGCTACGCCTATGGTTGGGCATAGCCCGATGAACGCTTCAGTGGCCCTCAACTCTCCCAACAAGCCAGCTACCCCTGCCCCTCGGGCCTCAGCAGTAGGGAAGTCTAGTTTAAATTCGGCTGAGAGCCCGTGCGTCTCCTACAAAACCTGGCAATGTGCCCTGCTTGTCTACATTGGCGACAAATAGGCCTACAATGAAGCACAGTCGGAGCAAGAATGACGGTACCGATTCACTAGGGTGTTGAACACAACTAAAGAACTGGGATCTTAACACTGCAATGGGGGTCTTATCTCCATAAAGGGAATCTAAATAGGTGAAGATCTTACGCACTGTATCCCTTTCATCATCCTCTAAAACATTCACCTGTCGTTTAGCTTCTCCACCCAAAGCTCCCAGAACAATACCCACTTTCCTAGCTTTGGTTAGTTCTTGTGCTCCCAATAACCCTCTAATTTGTTCTTTCCACTCTGTATACTTTACATCATCACCAGTTCCTTTAAACTTCGGCAGCCACGGGGCGGCGGGATAAACTGGCATCATCATGTTCGCTTCTTTACACACCACAACTGCTCTCTATAACCCGATCCTGCCGACAGCGCCAAAATGTTACCAATGGCGCACGTATGGGTCGGGGCTGTCCGACAACGCCACCTAGGTTTAAAAGAGGCCTAGGAACTCTAAAATGAACCAAACTTTGAAAACAAATAAAGGCAAAGGAAGCTAGGTTCGTTCCTCAGGTGGAGAGCAGTTAAACACCTGTGGTGTGTAAAAGAGCGAAGGCTAACACAGCTGGTGCCAAGTAATATTTTATTCCCAAAAAAAGATAAAATAAGTGGATATTCATAAAATACAAAACAGTGCTATTTAAAACCTTCAAAAAGGGACAGCAGGGACTCAGGATTATAAACTATAAAATATAGATCTATAGACTACTAATTAAAACTACAATCAGCATTCCTCTCTATGGAAGTCTTTAGTGAAAGGCGAAAGGCATTTTCTTGTTGAAGAGAAACCAGAGTTACTGTTCTCTGCTTGAAGAACCCACTCCTCTTCTCCAGCCAAGCCTGCAGACAGGGAAACTCAGTGCCAGTTACACGTCCTTATAGCGCACTTAAATGCTGGCTAGACGTTGCCAACCAAACCCCGGTCCGTTAGGAGACTGAGGCGGAAGGGAGAGACGTTACTCTCTCCCACTGATTGCCGCTAGCGTGCGGTGTTTGTAGGGGTCCTAGCAGCTCTGCGTGCCTCGATACCCGACGTTCTCCCCTCCGTCGTCGTCGTCACTGTCGTCGTCGTCCTCCTCCTTTCCATGGTCGGTCAAAACATGTCACTCAGCTTTCACATAAAAATGTGTAAAGGGCTTTCATTCCTTTTAGCTGCAACAGTCTGAGAAAATAAAACCAGTGGTCAAGTTCACTTTTAACTCCTGCTTCAATGGTTTGACTGCATAGATTGTTTACAAAGAACATGTACACATTTTGATGTGAAAGCTGAGATTGACAGAGGTTTCATAATACTGCAAAGGGCTTTCATCCTCTTCAACTGTAACAGTCTGACCAGTACAGTCAAGTTCACTTTTAACTCCTGCTTGAATGGTATGAGTGCAGAGATTGTTTACAAAGAACATGTTAAACAAAAAATGTGCAAAGCAAACGGCTTTCATCCTCTTGAAATGTAACAGTAAAACCAGTACAGTCAAGTTCAAGTTGTTTACAACTTCAGATGTGTCAAACTTATACTTCAGTATTATCACATAACTAATCAGGTGTGTTAATTTGGTAAAGGAGGACAAGGAATCTCCCAGTGCATGTTCTGTAGAATCTGTTAAGTACTCCCTCTCAAGTGACAGTATAATAATATTATAATATAATATAATAATTCAGCCAACTCCTTAAACATTCACATTTTAACAGAACAGTTTTAATGGCTAACATGCTTAAAAGTGACAGCAACATATTTTAGTCCAAGATCAAATCCTGTCTGGCAAGTGCAAATACAGGCCAGGATGTCACTCTTAAAAGATGTGTAATCCTTGTAATGCCCTGGGATGCGCAAGGTCTCAAAGCAGGTGGAGGCTGTGAAGTGTCTGCTCTTGACTACCTCTACGGACAGACTTGTTGGTAGAATTTCCCAACCGGTCCAGAATTTTACCAGATGGGTCAATTCAAAAAATAGCATGAGAAAGGCTTGTGTTGCGACCCAGACACGAACAGGAGTCAGTGAGTAAACAGAGGGAGAGACAGACACCAGTATAGGTTCCACGTCCGTCAGGGCCCACTTCTGCCGGTGCCGGCGCGTTTGGAGGGCTGCTCGAGCCGCCATGCTCCAGGCCACGGAGCGGTCCCGCCGTAACGCCAACCGACGACGAGTGCCAGCCCCGGCCTATCAACGTGGCCAAGAGGTGTGGCTGCTGGCCCGGGACCTGCCACTCCAGACGGCCTCCCGAAAACTGGCTCCCCGCTATGTGGGGCCCTACACCATCGACCACATCGTGAACCCCACTGCAGTTCGTCTCCTGCTCCCGCCGTCTTTAAATGTACATCCCGTTTTCCATGTGTCCCAACTTAAGCCTGTCGTCTCTAGTCCCCTAGCTCCTCCAGTACCGGTCCCTCCACCTCCCCGAGTCCTCGACGGTGGTGACAAGGTGTGGGACGTTGACAAGCTGCTTGCTGTCCGCCGTCGGGGACGGGGTTTCCAATACCTGGTGGAGTGGGTTGGATATGGCCCGGAGGACCGCAGCTGGGTTCCCACATCATACCTGGCTGATCCCGCCCTCCTGCAGGAGTTCTACCGGGAGAACCCAAACGCCATCGGACGGTCGCCCGGTGTCTCCCGTAGGAGGGGGGGTCCTGTTATGGTGCGCTCCTCCCCAGAGCGCACCGCGTCATCACCAGCGGCTCGGGATCCCAGCCCGAACAATCCCGAGACTCCCGAGCGAGCGAGACACGCCCTGCGGAGGCGAGTCCGTGGGGCACCAGGTGTAGCGGATTATAATCAAGACACCGCAGATACTTAAGCCCGTCCTGAACAATGAAACTTTGCTAGAACGTACTACCCCCGCGTCACTAGCTCCCCGGTGTTCTCCTTCCTCGCTCCTACGTCTTCCTCGTCTCCGTGACTACCCTCGTCGATCCCGTGTCCTCCTCGATCCTCGCTCCAGTGTCTCCCTCGTCATTCTACGGACCCCTGCCCTCCTC
The DNA here is from genome assembly GCA_002895965.2 of Coryphaenoides rupestris. Lineage (NCBI taxonomy): Eukaryota > Metazoa > Chordata > Actinopteri > Gadiformes > Macrouridae > Coryphaenoides > Coryphaenoides rupestris. The sequence goes on along the minus strand of PIJE02001203.1, from coordinate 46,035 downwards.
GGACCCTCTCCACGCGCCTCCACCTGGACTCCCCTTTTCCCGCGGACGGACCCCCATAGAACCCCCTGACCACCGGACTGCCCCCGACTCTCCTTAAGCCCCCTTGCTAAGTATATTTGTTTGTTAGAGTAGTTTCCTTCCCTTTTGGAATTCTATTAGTTATTTATAGATAGATATATATATATTGTTTTAGATAGGTATTATAGTTATAGATTATAAATATATATATATTTATATATAGGAGACCCTTTTGTTCCTACTAGTCACGTTCCCTGTATATTCATTAAATATCCGTGGAACCTATACTGGTGTCTGTCTCTCCCTCTGTTTACTCACTGGCTCCTGTTCGTGTCTGGGTCCTAACAGATATTTACTATGGAGTTAGGTGAGCGTTAGGCTAAATCATTTGGAATAATTTAAACAGCTTAGTAACTTATAATAACTAAACAGTTTAGGCCAAATAATATTTTAATAGCACTTCCAAGTGTACTCTGTATAACACTAACCATTAGCAAATGAACATGTCGAAGATAAAGCACTGACATAGCAGTATTATGGTGTCATCTGAATAATCGTACCACATACATCGTCGTCGTTATCCATCAACGCGAAGCGCCAAGTGATACAGCTAGAAGAAAGTACTGCATTGGGAAAAAATAGCATGAGAAAAGGCTTGAAATCATCTTTCCACCTTAACATCCTTAAAAATATGTACTTAATATCAGTTTTATGTTGCATCTTGGTAAGTTTCTTTGCATCAAATATCACTAGTTGAGTACTATTTGGAAAGCCTGTTGATTCTGGAGTTACTTGCAATAGTTGATAGGAGACAGACAACAAGAACAAGCGATAGAATAGACATGCTAATAGATGCTGGAAAAACTAATATTAGTAATAGTATTCGACCCAAAGGAAATACTTAGGAAAAAAACATTAACAAGAATCAGAGTACTATAAAATTATTAACCTAGGGCTGAAATTCCCTGTTCCATCTTTTGCGAAAAAGCAAGGCACACTGTGTCAGACGGTACTCGATTGGGTCAGCACTGTCACCATTGGGGTTTGTTTAAAGACCTCGTCTCAGCTGCTATAATTTGATACTTGTGACACGTCCGATTTACCTGTTTAATAGTAATAAGACAGGAGAAGGTGGAACACATAACATTTCTTATCCTAAAAGCAAAGCTTAGTAAGAAATATTCAAGAAAAAGAATAATAATTTTCAAGATATAATTTCCCAAGGTTACCCGTGAAATAGATTATCTCCAGAAATTCTAAGGCATAAAAATGTTTTAAAAAAGTCTTTGGAAATAGACATTTCCGCAAACTTTTCTCACTACGACAGCATGGATCAAATAGCTTCTCAAAAAGGGAGAGCACATATTAGGAGATAAGAAAAAAGGGTCGTGTAATGCACCAGATACTATGTGACACTTAGTAAAAGTACTGAAATATAAAACATAGTACTACAGATATAGTAACACAGTGGTCAAAAATAAAGGCTCCACCCATCCGACAGATTACATCAGGGCAATTTTGAGTACGCTCTAGAATGCACGATATTAGACTTGTATAATTCTACATTTACTGTATTAAAAACAAAAAGAATTCTAAAGATTCTCAATTTCACTCGCCTCTTCATTGCACAAGCTTGAGTTAGCCATATAATAAACGTCACTCTATGACCTTAGTGGGACAATGGCTATACAATAGAAAAGGGGTACCAATCCATTGTTTGCATAAAACTATAACATGAAAGAAATAAGCAAACTTTCTATAAAATAAACATACCAATAGCGCCTGATTGTTTTCTCTGATGATCCAGGTCTGGACAAGTCGCCTCTAGTGTAACAGTTTGCAAGTTTCAGGACACCCACCAAGCCAGGACATGAACAACAGCAGGGCTGAGTCCAGAACCAGACATGGTCCCTCCGTGAAGAAAAGGATGGCCGACGCATTCGCGCCGACCACAATGAACATTATCGCTTTCCACTACAGCAAAGTGAAGAGGCCTGAGGGAGACTTAAATGGCCAGGCTCTCCTTACAAAAAGCGTGTAATATTCATGGAGTTTGATGTTCAAAAGCACAAAAACGTCAAATAACAAATAAAAAAGTAATAGGCTTTCCTTCCACAGCACAAAGACATGCAGGTTATATATTGCTAACTCTTAATAGCAGCCTCTAGGTATGTCAATAATGAAATGGTGTCAGACTGTATGCTGTCGTACTTGGATGAGACCCATTCTCCTCAATATAGGCATCTATAGCATTTAGTAGAAATCCTTTGAAGATTAGAGTAAAGCAAACCAACAAAGAATATGATAAACTTGTATAATAGACACATGGTATTAATAAAAAAAATCCTTATTATGCAAACCTAAAATAAACATAGCAATTTGCAAGAATGCCACACACATAACATAACATAAACCAATTGATGGCAAAACCCGATTTCCGCTTTTTGCCATGCATGTGGAAGAACGTTCACCCCTGTCCAATAGAACAACATCTCCTGTAACACAATGTAAGGTTTGACAGAATGAAAAAATAACAAATACTTTAAAGTTTTTGTTAAACTGTAACTAATACGCAACTCGACACATACATAAACCTTCAAGTCTGCAATTCAGGGGCGTGCGCAATGTCCACATTAGATCGCTTGTAAAAGGATAGAAGGGAGCCATGTCCTGTTTCAGACAGGACTTCTTCTTGGAATGTCCATGCTGAGAAGATAAGAGGACTTCCATTTCATGAAATAACGGAGAAAATATCCGCAACAACTGAGATAATGGCCTTGGTAAGGGTAACGATAGTTAACCCAGCCTAATAAAGAACAAATAATAGAGAGGTGGTTGTTTCATA
>PIJE02001203.1:0-34399 GCA_002895965.2 Coryphaenoides rupestris | reverse complement strand
GCGCCCCCATGGGGACCTGATGAATGACCTCACGTCGCAAAAGGAACGTGAACGGATTCGCCAATTCACCCTGCGTCATTCTCTTGAGGATGAGGAACTCACCCTTGTGGCGCCAGAGGTGGTCCAAGCTGTTTGTGGATGTCATCTACTTCGGCAAGTCCCGGAGAATGAGTCTAGTGACCCTTGCATCACATTGGTGGAATCCCTCGCTCTGCATGTGGATGCCATCCCAGCCATCTTCGAGCAAGAGGAGGATGCCGGGGGAACATCCACTATCCAACACCTATCCAAGGCGGAGCTAAGAGAGAAGCAGAGAGCAGACCCCAGCCTCAAGGAAGTGGTGCTGCAATTAGAGACGGGACAGAAGCCTCCGCCAACTTTGCGGGGAGAGCTCCCTGAACTCCCCTTGCTACTAAGAGAATTGCCACGGTTGGAGATGAAGGAAGGAATACTCTATCGGAGAAGACAAGAAGGAAAACATAATACTTTCCAGTTAGTGCTACCTGAAGACCAACTGCCATGGAAAGTTTGCATGACGACATGGGTCATCTAGGGATAGAACAAACCATGGATCTCCTGCGATCCCGGTTTTACTGGCCTAGAATGGCTGCGAAAGTGGAGGCAAAGGTGAAGACATGCGACCGCTGCATACAGAGGAAGGCCCCGCCTCAAAGGGCTGCGCCGCTTGTCAACATTTAAGTTAGTCGTCCGTTGGAGTTGGTCTGCATGGACTTTCTGTCGATCGAACCAGACAGAAACAACACCACAAATGTCCTAGTGATCACAGACCACGACACAAAGTATGCAGTAGCCATACCTACGCCTAACCAAAAGGCTCGTACCATGGCCAAGTGTCTTTGGGAGAACTTCATCCACTATGGGATCCCAGAGCGCTTACATAGTGATCAAGGGCCTGATTTCGAATCCAAGACCATGAAAGAGTTGTGTGGCAGGGATTCAGAAAGTCCGAACAACGCCGTATCATCCCAGGGGAAACCCTGTTGAACGATTCAACGGTACAATTCAATTCAATTCAATTAAATTGTATTTGTATAGCCCTGAATCACAAGACAGTCTCAAAGGCCTTTACAGGCCAGATTGTTATGGGCCAAACATGATTTTTGACACCCCCCTAGCCCCGCCCCCCTAAGGGCAAGAAACGACTCCCTTAATTAACAAGGAAGAAATCTCGAGGAGGAACCTCAGAGTGGGGGATCCCTCCTTCCAGGGATGGTTCAGCAGAGTCAGCCTCCCTGATTACAGGCGGCAGACTGTTCCACAGATAGGGTGCTCGATAAGAGAACGCCCTGTTTCCTGCTGATTTTTTATTTACTTTTGGAATTGATAAAAGGCCAGCTCCTGAGGACCGGAGCGGCCGAGAAGGACAATAGGGAACAATAAGGTCCTTCAGGTACGATGGTGCGGACCCATGCAGGGTCTTGTAGGTAAGAAGTAGCACCTTAAAATCTGATCTGGCATTTATTGGGAGCCAGTGGAGGGAAGTGAGAATAGGAGTAATGTGGTCAAACTTCCTAGTTCTCGTTAAAAGTCTAGCAGCAGCGTTCTGTACGAGCTGGAGGCTTTTTGTAGTAGAGCTCGGTAGGCCAGAGAACAGTGCATTACAGTAATCCAGTCTGGATGATATAAATGCATGGATGAGTGTCTCTGCGTCCGCAGCGGATAGCATTGGTCTGATCTTGGCAATGTTTCTAAGATGAAAGAAAGCAGTTCTGGTGATACTTTTGACATGCTGATCGAAAGAAAGCGTAGGATCAAGGAGAACACCAAGATTCTTGACGCAGGAGCTTTGGGCAATAGTGGATCCCTCAAGGCAGAGTGTGACATCAAGTTGTACATCAAGTACACTTCTAAGCACGTTGGGAACATTGACAGATCAAGACAAAGGACATTGGCGTGATTTCGTACGGCCATTGGTGCAAGCCTACAACTGCACCAAGAATGAAGTAACTGGATTCAGCCCCGATGAATTGATGTTTGGAAGGCAGCCTAGGCTACCCATTGACCTGGCATTCGGTGTTCCTCTCAGAGAACGCCCGCAAACGTCCCACTCAGAATATGTACGCAACTTGAGGTCTCAGCTGGAGGAGAGCTACAGACTGGCAGCAGTGCTGCTAAAAACGCTGCAAGAAACAAAGCCAGATTCGACCGACGCATCACAGAGTCTGCAGTGGAAGTTGGTGATCGTGTGTTAGTACGGAGTGTCCACCTCCGAGGGAAGCACAAACTCGCCGACAAATGGGAAACTGAAATTCATGTGGTGACAAAACATGCTGGTGACCTTCCCATCTACACTGTGAAGCCAGAGAACAAGGATGGGCCCCTGAGAACATTGCATAGAGATCTGCTTCTGCCCTGTGGGTTCCTCCCCACAGCAGGAGAGGAACATCCGGCTTTGTCAAATTCAGTTCCACGCCCCAGAACACGTCGTATGCGACAGAATCCTGCTGCAGAGGATGCAGATGAAGATGCAGACCCATACGAGTCAAATGAAGATGTTCCTGTGTACTGGAACGCAAACCACACCATGAGAGAGGGTACCAGGAGATTTACTGACAACCTCTCATCTGAGCCTCAAGCTGAACACATGTCTAGAGCAAAAACAGTAGTTGACTCAGTGGCCGAATCCACAGTAGGCACAGACAAGACAAATGATCCTAGAGCTGAGGCTATCGAACTTGAAAGAGAAACCCCACTGGAAACGGAAACTGAAAGAGTAAACTCACCTGAACCGGAACCGGAACCTGAAAGAGAAATCTCACCTGGAACAGAACAGGGACACTCACATGGGAGACTTCCCGAACTTCCAGAGGATACTCCAAACATCCTGGATGAAACCCTTCCAGTATTCCTTGACATGTCTGACAGCGGTGAAGACCTTCAAGAGACACAGACTGAGGTTCCTAAGACAAGAGCCACAGAAGATAAAGTTGGAAGGGATACCTCACATACAGTCCACAAGAGACAATGAGAAGTTTCATACCGGTGTAACCGGACGGCAGTGTAAGTGTAACGGGACGTACACACCTTTGAGGGGGGAGTGTGTAACCCAGGGTCACTAAAGATCTGTTTATTAGGAATGTAATGTAGTAATAAACTAAAGATCTGTTTATTAGGAATATAATATACGAAATATATAATTATTGAGGAAAGTTTAGCCAATAAGGGCGGTTTCCCCGCCTCTTGCATTCCCTGGAATGTGATACTGTCCGCGCGGGGTTTTTTTTTCTTCTCTCTAACGTGCCACCGATTAGACTGGTCGTGTACAAGAGGATCGGCTAGTAGCCAAAACGAGAGCTTTATAGCTTAAAAGAGCTGTTTATGAGACATAAGTGAGAGAGATTACTTTGAATTCACGAATTAATGTGATGTGGAGGATGTTATAAAGTTTTGTCAACGAACTTGCCAGAGCTATAAACCAGAGCTAGCTACGTTGCTACGAGCTAGCATCCACCTCGCGCGCAGTCGCAGAACTCGGGAGACCCGTGAATGTGAAGATCTCGCGGTGTGAATGAAAGAGGATTCTTGGTGAGTTTACACTGTCTAGCTGACAATGCTAAGTAGCCACTTCACGTTATGTGCAGAAAATGCTGACTGGCTAGCTGTATTGGTGTAAGTTGGGCTCAAGCAGCACCTATTTTTCAGTAGCTAATCTAATGCAAGGTCCCATGGTTGAATGAATGAAAGACATGACCAGTTCATGGAAGGTACAATGTAATACATTTATTTTGTAGAAAGTCGAGAAAAGGACATTGTAATGTATATTGATTTGAATGGGAGAGAATGCACTTGAACTGTTAGTAATTGTTTGCCTGGCTTTGTGGGTTCAAGGCCAGGTCTTTTTTTTCCTGCTGTGGATTGAACTGCCTCAAGAACATAGAATTCTTCAGCCCGGCTTACTTCTGATCAGGGAGGAGTGGAGACTGGAGTGGCGAGCCAACCCTAGAATCGAAGTGAGAGGAAGAAGGAGAGCTTGGGTGTCCCTTCTCTACAAAGTGGTCGGACAATAACGTTCACTTTTGCCCCACAAGTTGGAACACAGAGTTTCAAGCAATCGGAAGGACCCTGGTTTCCATTCGGAGTGCCCATGGATACAGAACTGTCTGAGTTGAACTGATATAGTCACGACCGGACTGAATTGCTGAAGTCATTCATTGAATTGAATCTGATCCACAGTTTGTTTTGGAATTGATATGCACAGGCATTGACATTATTTGTTGATTACATTTGAATGTTTACTGTTGACGTTTAAGTTAAGTTTCCTTTTCTGTAAAGTACAGATGGTAATTCATTCATTTGATTGAACCGAGTAGTTGTGTTGAGAGCCAGTTAAAAGAATCGCCTGTTGGGAATAATATAGTTGGTACATAATAACAAAATAGGATACAGTAATTGATAAGATATTTGATAAGAACCTGCTTAATGCAATAGTGAATTAAAACTAGTGATTCAAATAGCAAACTAAAATAGGAGACGATAAATAGGATAAATAGTACTTAACTGACCGGTGATCTACTCGTGAGACTTAAAAAAAAAGGAAAGGAAAAGCATTGGGTTTTGTTTATTGGGTTTATTTTTCTATATTTCTATTGTGTGGCTCTAGATGTTTGATGATTGTTCTAAAACGACAATACACATGTTATGCTTACCTTTCAAAAGAATCCACTGACTGTGTGTCTTATGTCACCATTGCCGCCGATGCCTCTTTTTCCTGAGCGACCTAGAACTTCTGAGACGCTGGCCCACACTATTGATACGTTTGGTGATAATTGATATACAGTATCTACATATCTGTACAGAGTGCTACATGTGTGTGTTTTTTTTAAGGTGTCTTCACATTCTCGGTCATCGCTGATTCGTTGTTTGTGGTCGAGAGGGCCTTTGGGAGGAATTTTAATTCATAAGCTCCTGCTTCTTCTGTCAGATCGACGCGACTGGCTTTTGTTCGCACAGATGGCGACTGGAACTGCGTTTGCACACACACACACACACACACACACACGTACACACGTACACACACAATGACTGTATGGGCTCTGTGCTCAGCTCAGCCTGGTGGGTGAAAGCATTAATGTCATGTGAACTCTTGTGGTGACACTTGTCGTGCCATAAGTAGCGTACCGTAGCGCTGCTGCGGTGTCGGAGACGAAGAATTGAAGGTGGGCGTCGTCGTGGTGATGGCAGGAACGCTGCACAGGGACTCTGCAACTTTGTCGACCTTCTGATGTCTGTCAAAGTGATCGATTGGAGTTTGTGTGCATTTGTGTGTGGGGGTGTGTGCATGTGTGTCTGGGTGCATATGTATGTATGTGTGTGTACCTGTGTCTGTGGTGTGTCTGTGTGTGTGTGCATACGTGTGTGTGTGTGTGTGTGCGTGTGTGCGTGGGTACACCTGTGTGTGTGTTCTTCCATGTACTTATCTATGTTCATCGCAGTTGCGTTGGTGGGCAGGTGTGTGTGTGTGTGTGTGTTTGTGAGATGCTAACATGTCTCTCTTGGCTTACACCACTGACTCGCGTGCTGAGGTGAAAGGTTGAACATGCCGCAGTCACTGCTGCTCGGTGCCATTCACACACACTTGATTGATACCATTTGGATTAGACTTAACGGTCGCTTCAGGGGGCCTGCACCTGCTCTGAGTGTGTGTGTGTGTGTGTGTGCGCGTGTGCGTGCGTGCGTGGTGTCTCTCTAAGAATTTGCATGTGATTCAGAAAGCCTTATTACCATTGAAAAAAACATAAATGATAAACCATTCTAATGGTTTATTGCCATTATTATTTCACTGCAGTCCAGACGTTTCTCTCCTGCATGGCAGACGATTCCTCACATAATAATTTTCTATTTTCATTTGGATCCCCATTACCCAACAGCACAGCGCCAGTGTGTCTCTGGGGTCCAGATAGCACATATTATATTACCTTGTTTTTATCCCAACATAACATTTGAAACATACTGTAAAGTCTGAATTCTGAGCATTTATAATATGAATGTCATTTATATTATATCATATTGCAGACCACTGTTAGTATCTATATTTTTTGTATTTTATGGAAATTGGATGTTTTAATAGTTGGCATCTACACGTCATGCAACCATGCTATTCATCACTGATTGGTATAAGTAAAATTATACCTTCAGCACATACAGTATAATGGAATTTTAACTCACCTCTTGTTTTGTCTAACTGTGTGTGTGTGTGTGTGTGTGTGTTTGTGTGTGCGTGGAGAACAGAGAGATGTGCACGTGTGTCTGCAGTCTGTAGCCGGTGGGCTTCTAATTAACATAGTCATTACCTTTCACTCTCCCTTTGCCCATTCCTCTCTGCAGGCGGGTCCCCAGAGGGGGAGTCTGACCCCGTCTGGGGTCAGAAGGGTGTCTCCAGGAGAGAGGGTTGTCCTATAGTTAATCCCGGTCTCCACGCCCCCGTCATCAACATCAGCTGCAGCCAGTGACCCACACTGGAACCCGGGTGTGACCCCAGCCAGCCAGGCTGAGGGAGGGGTGGCTGGGGATGATTGGCCAGAGAAAAGAGGGTTCAGGGAATGGGTGGGAGATTAAGCACACACACACACACACACACACACACACACACACACACACACACACACACACACACACACACACACACACACACACACACACACACACACATACAAACACTGTGGCAACCCGCTTCAGTCAGAGGCACGACGCACAGGAAACTACGGACACAGTCTGGGTCCAGGCTCCGTAGGCGGGCCATTTATTACAACAAGCATCAAGCACAGACAGATCACGTCAGTACTTATCAGCAGCATGGATATGAGTCCGCTCTGCTCGGTACTCGCTCTGCTCGGGAGGGGCCGTGTGGGGCTGGGGTCGCTGTCCACAGTCCTGAACCCCCGTATTGCCACAACACACACACACACACACACACACACACACACACACACACAGCACACACACACAACACGCAACACTTTCGATCATTTGAGGTTCAAACCTATGAATGACATAAAATCACTGTAAGCAATCTTTATTTGTTCAGATAAGTGTTAATAGTTTTTGATTTTAACAGCCATCACTGATTCGTCACTGAGTGTTTAGTCAGTCACATGGGTCTCCCAGTCCCTCCACTCTGCAGTAAACAGACTTTTTATTTCTGGTATCCCGTTCCCACTTCATCCAATCAGGAGAGAGAAGTCCACAAAGAGGCGGTCCTCTCTGTGTGTGCGTTCGCTGGCAGGAAGCAGAGTTTCAGCGTTGACTGACAATGAGCGGCTTACACAAACGAAAACATGGCAAGTGAAATAAAACCGCCGAAAGGAAAATAAAAAAGGCTGCCAGGAAAAAGAGACAGGATACACGCAAGACCCGCTTCCATGTGGCGCTGCTAACTGCACAAATGCACAGAAAGCAAGCCAAACCGAGATGATGACGACTGCGATAGTGAAATAACAACAGAAACTAGAAAAATTCCAGGGAAATTTTGAGGGTGCCTGCTAAGCAAGCAATAACACACACACACACACACACACACACACACACACACACACACACACACACACACATACACACACACAGATGTGTAGGAGAGGAGTAGAGAGATACACGTATGTACTTGAAGTAATGTTTCATTAGCACACTAACAATACCTACAAATAAAACTGTACTTTTGTATTAGCAAGGTCATTACTAGGTCTTGATCTTAAATCAACAATTACAGACACAAAGCACACACACAGCATAAACACAACATAAAATACATAGGCCTGTACTCAAAAACACACACACACAGTATACAGACAAAAAAATAGATTGTGTGTTATGAAATTACGGCCACACCCCTTCTCACACGTGTGTGGGGGCGTGGCTATGGGTCACCTCCATAGCCACGCCCCTTCTGTGTGCGCGACGTGGGGGCGTGGCTATGGCGTCACAGCCATTGGCGTGACGAGGGGCCGTGGCTATGGCGTCACCGCCATTGGCGCGACGAGGGGGCGTGGCTATGGCGTCACCGCCATTGGCACCACGCCCCCTCGCCAAACACACAGAGAGACACACACACGTGTGTGTTTGGGGGCGTGGCTCACCCCTTCTGGGGGGGGGGGGGGGGCTCTAGAACGTTCCCCGCGAGAAAATGGCGGCAATATAAATACTGCTTGAAACAGAGTGGCTGGACTCCTGTCACTTCGACGCTCATAAATCAATAAGTATAAGTCAGTTTGTTTCCATAGTTACATATATGTGACCGTCACAAGTTTAGCTATAGATGACGTATGTGGAGTTAATATTGTGGGCGGGATGGCAGTTTTAAAAATAAATTATTTTATTTTTTTGTCTGCTCTACTCTAATGTGACGTCACCCGCTCTGCCCCGTCGCAATACACACCCATGTTAAAGTGTCTGAGGAGCTGAAAAATCTATTAAGTTTGAACTGTAATTGTGTAAAAAGTATGAATGTTATGACAATTTTGAAATCATGTGTGAATTCATCCAAGTTTCCTGAACGTTTTAATGTTTGAATGGAGTTTCTACCTGAATGTATGACTGAATGGGAAGAGGTTGAATATGAGTGGTTTTGGACACATTTTGAACACTCACCCCCATTCATTTCAATGGGGCAAAAATGCTGTTAAATGTTGAATATTTCGGAAAGTAATAATGGTATGTACAAACAAAGTAGTAGCACTCGATTCCCGGTCAAGGCGCACGTTTTGATGTATTTTTTGCATGTGTGCTGGCAACGCTGTGAGACTAGTAGCGCGCCGAAAAATGTACGGAAGAATAATAATAAGTATGCAGGAGAGTAATAGTGTGCTTTGCATTGCAAAGGCACCCTAATAACGGGATGTTTCTGAGTCAGAACGTACCACACAGAGATAGATAGATAGGCCAGCACAGAGGCGTCTTTTGGTGCACTTTCACATCTAATAGAACCGAACATGAGACTCCTTATCTCGGCTAATCCCGATCACATTCAATGTCACTTCCATTCATTTCAAATCAATCGAATAGATAAGGAAATAATGAAGGAGGCAGCATTAAGACGTTGGTTGGTAGGCTGGGGGCTGGGGCGGGGGGGGGGGCTCGGAGACAGCTGTGAAAAATGGAGAACGATGTGATTAGGGTTGCTCGCCGGGATTCCCGGGAAATCTTCAGTCCCTTTAGTACCGGGAATTAGCAACGGATCCCGTTTTTGGTGGGTTTTTTTGGAGGGGGTATTTGTTAACGTTTTATAACTATGTTACATTAATAGTAGCCTAAACTAATAATACATACTCAATATATTGTGCAAATATGATTATTTTCTTGTTTAGATAGGCAGGCATACGAACTACCTGTAGAAGGTCTAAAAATAATCACTTGCACGGATGTAATGAATTGTCGCGAACGCCACGGAGGAGCTGAAGAGACGAGACGCGGAGTGTAGTTGTATTGTTGCTCTGTGGCCCAGACACCACCCAGAGTCTAACTTTTATTGTGCTTTCCCACATGAACAACCTGCCCGCCGGGCATCACCCCCTTTTATACCCTCGTGGCAAACATAACATTCCTCATAATCCCTCCAGCCCCCTACGTCATCTGCGCGGCCATGTGGTGGCCCCGCCCCCCACATGGCCGCTACAGAATGTAAGGAAGATAGTTTTTTTTTCTTCATGAGAATTTCAACAGAATTGCTGCATGTTCTTCATAGAAATAAAACATTTGTATGCGATAAAATAGCGTTCTGTTGCATTCATTTATATAGGCCTTGCATTAAATTAAAGGGGCTCTATAATCCCGGGATTTAAAAAGGGTCAGATTTGGGAATTTTGAGCAACCCTAGATGTGATGATGAAAAAAACGTGTGTATCTGGCAGTTGGGGGGGAGGGAGGAGGAGGAGGAGGAGGAGGAGGAGGAGGAGGCATATCCAGCTAAGGTGATGGAAGAATGAACTCTTAAATATTTAATTCTTCTTCCTGGATGCCGACTACTACCACACACACACACACACACACACACACACACACACACACACACACACACACACACACATACACACACACACACACACACACACACACACACGCATACACACACACACACACACACACACACACACACACACACACACACACACACACACACACACAGGCTTACTGTTACACCTCCATCTTTACCAGGGTGCCAGCGCTGGCAGTAGCACATATTTCCAACTGCATGCAGGAACATAATGTGAACGCACAGATAAAACGCTGCTTCTGTTCTCTGTGACATACATTCACACACACACACACACACACACATACACACACGGATTCACACAGGCGCAAAAAATGGCCACGATTCAAGCACCAAGGACACATGGGTTTAGTCCTGTGGACGAATGTGTGCGCATGTCTGATTTGTGTGTGTGTGTGTGTGTGTGTGCGTGTGTGTGTGTGTGTCTGTGTGTCTGTGTGTGTGTGTTCATGCACAAATGTACGTCTATGAACCGATGAATAATAATAATACGTATGTTTGTTTCCGACAGTGGTTCTGGTTGCTTAATCCCCTTTTTGTACATAAACAGAAAAAATAGATTAAATTCATTGGGTCTTTATTTAACCAGGTATCACCTCAACACAGTCCTTCTCAGGACAGCGGTGGTGGTGGTGCATTTAAACACAGCATGCAGTGCAGAGCATAAAACAACGGAGACAAGTGAGGCTACGGGGCGAAACAATTTCATATTCCTGACTCATTTCCCATCAAGGCTTCTTGGACCAGTCATCTGTATTCATTCAGCCAAACGCATCGTGGCTGCGAGCTAAACGGCCGCGTGTTTTATGGGATCTAATGTTTTTAATCTCCACATGTTTCAGCAACCGGGAGCGTAACAGCAAAAATGAACCCTGAATCTTCTGTCATCTTTGAAGGACCATACTGGACTGGATGATCTAACCATTGTAACCATCTCTCCTGGCGTCACTGTGAAGCATCCATTTTTCCAAATTACTTCCTTTACCGCTTCAGATTGTTTAGCGTGTGTGTGCGCCTGCCACGAATGTAAACAATAGCAATACAGCACTTTGGTCTTTGTGATAAGAGTACGTCACTGTTGTTGGTGTCAACAAACTCTTTTTCACCAGCACAAATCATTTTAGACAGGGAAAATAGTTGTTAGGTTTCTCAAATAATATCTTGGGAAGACTGGAATTTGGACAGTTTTGTCTTCAAAAAAACACCACCATTTTGGTGTTTCTGTCTTAGCTGTATCTCTTTAGCACACTCTCTCTTTCTCTTTGTTGTTAGACATTTTCCAAGTACCCCCTGCAGTCCTTCAAAGTACCACTAGGGGTAAACGTACCCACATTTGGAAAACACTGCTTTAAACCAATGCATACAGATATTCATCAGTGTTGGGCTGGTCATCCATTACTTGTGGGGGGTGGAGGGGTTGGGGGGGGTGGATTGCTTGGTTTTCATCAGACCTCGCTGACCTTGTCACGCAGATACAGTAAACAGTCGCGGAGGATGATATGGAGATATGGAGATAAGTCGACAGAGCTGTGATGAAGAGGTGATGAGACTAATGGAAATATGAAAGGGGGTCATTTTGGATGAAAAGAAATACGCAAATGTTTTTTGTTTTTTTACTGGAATATCTTGGTGTGTGATGACACCCATATACTGTAGGTTGATGAGATTTCCTGAAAAGCTGCAGATTAAACTGGACTGTTTGATGGCTACAAATTAGATGATGATGATGATGATGAGGACGATGATGATGATGATGATGATGGTGATGATATAATGATGATGCTGATGGTGATGATGATGATGGTGTTTCTCATACTGCCTCTCAGAGTGTCTGTGCGAGGGCCGTACAGGTGTGTCTGCATGTGTGTGTATGGACTATGAATAATTTGTATGTGTGTTGCTATTTGGATCCGAAGCAGGTGTAGCAGGTGCTTATGGGACATCTAGTTGCAGGTGTGTGTGAGGGGTGTCGCGGAAGCTGTGAATGAAATGCAATGGGTGGGTGTTGGGTGTCATGATATTGGCTACATTGTGATGTAACATACAATAGATTATAGATTAGGCGAACACAGATGCAGTCCAGTCCTCAACCACCTGTTGTCATCACCCCCCCCCACCCACAAACACACACACACACACACACACACACACACACACACGCACACACACACACACATAAACACTAAAATAAATGTGTCATGAGGGAATCCTAAACTTTGTTTAGTCATTATTTATTCTATGCTTTGCCATTTCTTCCACTCATTGTCCTGTCATTTCAGATCCTGCCACTCCCACCTGCCCCACAGTATCCTTAGCCCATCCCATCACCTGACTCCTCCCATCATCTGAGTCTGCTCTACTCACCTGTTTCCCATTCCCTCATTAGACCAGTATATAAGACCTGCCTTATCCCCGCTGTCTTTGTCAGATTGTTTTTGCAGCGGAGCTTAGTGTACCTGTCACTCTACTTTTCTGACTCGATATCCGCAAGTATTATTCCCAACTCTGATTCTTGCCTGATCCCTGCCTGTTTTGACGCCTGATTGACTGATACCCTGTTTTGTGACCTTTGCCTGTTGGACTACCGAGTTTGGATTAAACCCTTTTTGGACTTTGTTTGCATCTACTAGTTTTGTGTCGTGCTTTTGGGTTCTACCTGTTCTGGCACCGTTACAAAATGAACATGCAGACAGACACACACACACACACACATATGCATGCATGCACACACACAAAGCATATAAGCTAATTATCAGCTTACATGCATACTTCCATGCAGTATGAATGTAAGGCTGGGCTTTCCAGACACCATACTGTCTCCCATTGCTACACACTGTAGTCTCTGGACGGTCACTGCTCTTTGTGTGTTCTACTGACTAGACAAGAGCACCATCGCGATATTCATAGTGGCATACTAATACAGTATTTGGCAAACATATGGCCCACCATACATGTTTTGTATATCTGCCTAAAAATTGATCTGTGTGTTTGTGTGTGTGTGTGTGTGTGTGTGTGTGTGTATGTGGTGGAAGTTCACTGGTCAACACTCAGCCCTGAATAGATAATTCATGTTTCCACACATGTACAGACTCAATACATGCACACACACACACACACACACACACACACACACACACGCACACAAACACACACACACAAAGCTCCTTGCAGAGCCATAGAGCAGTGGTCAAGTACTGACAGGCCCTGGCTGGCTTTTCACAACATCTTCAAGACATCTCCATATAAACCCAAAGTGTTACGATAAAGCAGATGCCCCCTTCCCCAGCAGTTAGAGACCATGGCGGTGAGAACGCTTAAGTGCCTTGGTTTATTTAAAACTCAGCACAAAACATTTGTTTTTGACTCAAGGGCTCCTCATAATATAAACGGTCATTAGAACAAGAGTTCTGGTCTTTGTTTTCCAAAAACCTTCATTGGATTCAATGAGCCATGACTATCTGTTCGCAGGCTAAGTTCTACATTTATTATGGAAAAACAAGAACAAAGACGGATTCATTCAATCTGATATAATGTGCCTGCTTTGGCAAAGTTAGCAAAAGTGACTGAGTTGTCTGCAACTAACTTAAAATCACCAAAAATACTTACTGACTTAGTTTGGAATTTAAATAATTCGTCTTTTGTTTTTTATTGAAAGGTTTAAACGTATGTGTATTGATTTGTGTTTTTGAGTTTTTACAATCCATGGTTATTTGGTAATTGTTGGCAACTTTATCAGACACATAGAGTTCCCTCACAATAGATATATTTTTTTATTTAAATAGTATTGTATTGTATTCTTAAATTGGTGAGGAATTTTTTCATCTTCCTTGAGTATCCAACAAAAGCGGACGCTATTTACTTTGCCATTGTCTTGTCATAGTTGTTTGGGCAGTCACAAATTTAAATGTCAGTTTGTGACAATAAAATAATAGGCCACCATTTCCTCCACCTTTGCCATTCAACAGCTTGGAACATTTTCCAATATTTAGTAGGGTCTTCTCTCAAAAGCCGGGGAAGAAGAGACATTTGTCCCCACACAGCCGGCCTAAAAAAACCCAGTGAAATATTGGCAGTGGGCAGTTATTACTGTGTCAGATGGTAATGGGGAAGTCCATGGTATGGTGATGGTATACCATGGCAGACAGTCTGTATGCAGCACAGAGGGTATATGGCACTTTGGGTCAGGAGGGAACGTCACAGATTTGACCATTCCTTCCTATCCCTTACTAGCTCCTTTTTAGGAGCTTGAGGAGTCTCACTGGGACAGCCCAACCAAAGGTGGACTGCCTAATAGTTATGGGAAGAATGAGAATGTGTTGTTTTTGTACACATTGTGTGTGGAAAAAAAAATTCAAATTCACTTTTGTCTTGGTCATTCTGATTCTAAGCCGTCACAAGAGTTTGAGCAAGTGAGCACTGCACATGACATATATTATTTATCATATTACAGTATTATAATATTGTATTCATAGTGTATTATCATAAAGTCATTACCAATAGTTGATGAGCAATTATTGTCACAGCTTGTCAGTAATGTTTATATAGCAGGTTCCACAGCTCAGCAGAGTTCAGTCGAGTTCATGGGGTTACCTGGACCACAGACAGATCGGACCATGTTGGATTGGGACCATGTCATGCACCTCCATTTGTGTCTTACAAGAACACTTTTCGTGGGTGTGGTTGGGGGGACTGCGTTTCTAGAGGAAATCACAGAATATTTAAATTCACGTGAGATTGCTTGTACCTGGGTTATTTTTATAGGCTATTATATGTAGAAGGTATGGGGTAGAAGGGATGTCACAATCTTTGAAGGCACTGAAAGGCACCTTTTCACTGATGATGAATTTAGATGGGAATAAAATCCTAGACATGCTCTGGTACTAATCCTGTCAGAATAGGGCATCAACCTATACCTAATAATACAAATAATAACTGGAATTAATATACTGTAGCGCCTTTCAGGAGAACCAAGGACGCTTTACACATAGCAGACAAAAATACGACAGGAACAGAAAGATAAGATAAGATAGAACTTTATTAATCCCGAAGGAAATTCTTGTGCCAGGTTACATAGCAATACAGTAAAACAATAGAGAAATAAACAGAATAATAAAAATAAACGAACAGATTTACAAATGTACAGTCCTAGTAGAGTAAAAATCCATCCATCCATCCATCCATTATCGTCCGCTTATCCGGGGTCGGGTCGCGGTGGCAGCCGGCTAAGCAGGGCCCCCCAGGCTTCCTTCTCCCCAGCCACACTCTCTAGTTCCTCCTGGGGGGATCCCGAGGCGTTCCCAGGCCAGGCGAGATATGTAATCCCTCCAGCGAGTTCTGGGTCTGCCCCGGGGTCTCCTCCCAGTTGGACGTGCCCGGAAAACCTCCAAAGGGAGGCGCCCGGGGGGCATCCTAATCAGATGCCCGAACCACCTCAGCTGACTCCTTTCGATGCGGAGGAGCAGCGGCTCTACTCCGAGCTCCCTCCGGATGTCTGAGCTCCTCACCCTATCTCTAAGGCTGAGCCCAGCCACCCTGCGGAGGAAACTCATTTCGGCCGCTTGTATCCGCGATCTCATTCTTTCGGTCACTACCCAAAGCTCGTGACCATAGGTGAGGGTTGGAACGTAGATGGACCAGTAAATCGAAAGCTTCGCCTTCCGGCTCAGCTCCCTCTTCACCACAACGGACCGGTACAGCGCCCGCATCACTGCAGACGCTGCACCAATCCGTCTGTCCATCTCCCGCTCCATTTTGCCCTCACTCGTGAACAAGACCCCGAGATACTTGAACTCCTTCGCTTGAGGCAGCAACTCACTCCCAACCCGGAGGGAACACTCCACCGTTTTCCGGCAGAGAACCATGGCCTCAGACTTGGAGGTGCTGACTCTCATCCCGACTGCTTCACACTCGGCTGCAAACCGCCCCAGTGCATGCTGGAGGTCACGGTCTGATGTAGCCAACAGAACCACATCATCTGCAAAGAGCAGAGATGCAATTCTGAGGTCCCCAAACCGGACACTCTCCTCACCTCGGCTGCGCCTTGAGATTCTGTCCATGAAGATCACGAACAGAACCGGTGACAAGGGGCAACCTTGGCGGAGTCCAACACCCACTGAGAACATGCTTGACTTTGTGCCGAGAATACGGACGCAGCTCGCACTTTGTTCGTACAGGGACCGAATGGCACGTACCAACGGCCCCGGTACCCCATACTCCCGTAGTACCCCCCACATGATTCCCCGGGGGACACGGTCATAGGCCTTCTCCAAGTCCACAAAGCACATGTAGACTGGATGGGCAAACTCCCATGCGCCCCCAACAACCCTGCGAGGGTAAAGAGCTGGTCCACTGTTCCACGGCCAGGACGGAATCCGCATTGTTCCTCCTGGAGCTGAGGTTCGACAATCGGCCGGAGCCTCCTTTCCAGCACCCTGGAATAAACTTTCCCGGGGAGGCTGAGCAGTGTGATACCCCGATAGTTGGAGCACACCCTCCGGTCCCCTTTTTTGAAAATGGGGACCACCACCCGGTCTGCCATTCCACAGGTACTGTCCCCGACCTCCACGCTACATTGACTAGGCGTGTCAGCCACGACAGCCCGACAATGTCCAGAGCCTTCAGCATCTCAGGGCGAATCTCATCCACACCTGGCGCCTTGCCACTGAAGAGCTTTTTGACTACTTCAGTGACCTCTACCAAGGATATGGGTGAGACTTCCCCGAGTCTTCAGACTCTGCCTCTTCCACAGAGGACGTACTGGTCGGGTTCAGGAGCTCCTCAAAGTGTTCTTTCCACCGCCCGACAATATCCTCAGTCTGGGTCAGCAGTTCTCCTCCCCGACTGAGCACAGCCTGAGCCAAGCCCTGCTTTCCCTTCCTGAGTCGCCGGACAGTTTGCCAGAACCTCCTTGAGGCCAACCGAAAGTCCTGCTCCATGGCCTCCCCCGAACTCTCCCACACCCGGGTTTTTGCTTCAGCAACTGCTGAAGCTGCGTCCTTTTGGCCCTCCCGGTACCTGTCTGCTGTATTCAGGAGACCCCCTGGGCCAACCAGGCCCGAAGGCTCCTTCTTCAGCCTGACGGCTTCCTTCCGCTGGTGTCCACCACGGGTTCTTGGGTGCCGCCACGACAAGGCACCGACAGCCTTTGGACACCCAGCTTCCGAGCTTGCGAAGCCTCTACAATGGAAGGCTCTGAACATGGCCCACTCAGTTCAATTCCCACCTCCCCGGGATGCACGAGAAGTTCTTCCGGAGGTGGGATTTAAAGACCTAACGGACCAGGGCTCCAGACGTTCCCAGTTCAACCCTCACTACACGTTTGGGTTTACAGCTGTCTTGGCAGACTCGCGGCCATCATGATCCAACTCACCAACAGGTGGTGATCAATTGACAGATCTGCCCCCTCTTTCACCCCGAGTGTCCATAAACCATGCGGCCGCAGATGCTGCTTGATACGATTGACAAAGTAGATTCAGGCGACCTTTGCCTAAGGTGGTCCGGTACCAGGTACAGCTGTGGAACCACCCTGAATGTTCCGAAGCATGGTGTTTGGTTGTGGCCAGTCCATGACTAGAGCACTAGAAGCCCAATAACAAAACCACCACTCTGGTTCAGATCGGGCAAGGCCGTTTCATTCCCCAATCACTCCCCTCCAAGGTTTCTCCCATCATTGCCCACGTGTGCGGTTGAAGTCTCCCAGGTAAGAACTATGGAGTCCCGCGGATGGACCCTTTCCAGGATTGAACCCAAGGACTCCAAGAAGGCCGGATACTCTGAGGCTGTCCAGTTCAGCTCAACAGTCAGTTAGCCCTTCCCCCCAGCGATTTGGGCAGTCGCATGGAGGCGACCCTCTCGTCCACCGGAGAGAACTCCAACACAGCGGCGCTCAGCCGGGGACTTGTGAGTATCCCCACACCCGCCTGGCGCCTCACACCCTGGGCAACTCCGGAGAAGTAGAGGGTCCAGCCCCTCTCCAGGAGTTTGGTTCCAGACCCGGTGCTGTGCGTGGAGGTGAGCCCAACCATATCTAGTTGGTACCGCTCCACCTCCCGCACCAGCTCCGGCTCCTTCCCCGCCAGTGAGGTGACGTTCCACGTCCCTAGAACCAGTCGGCGATGACGGGGATCCGCACGCCCAGGACCCCGCTTTTGCCTACCGCCCGGTATACAATGCACCCGACCCCAATGACTCTCCCTGCAGGTGGTGAGTCCACAGGGAGGTGACTCCACGTTGTCTTTTCGGGCTTGGCCCGGCCGGGCCCCGTGGATCCAGGTCCGGCCACCAGACGCTCGCCGACGAGCTCCCCTCCCGGGTCTGGCTCCAGAAGGGTGCCCTGGTTTCCCTTGTCCGGGCGAGGTGACTGTTCTTTCCGGGAGTCTTTTCATGGGGTCTTTGAATCGCTCTTAGTCTGGCCCCTCCCCTGAGACCACTTTGCCTTGGGAGACCCTACCAGGGGCTAATGCCCCGGACAACACAGCTCCCAGGGTCACGGGGGCGCCCAAACCCCCCCACCATGATAAGGTGGCGATTCTTTGGGGGGGTAGAGTAAAAATATAGGTGAAATATAAAATTATATAGGCAAGATAAGATATTCAATCTGCGAAAACAATTTGGCATAATTTAAGTGTAATACATCTGTGATGATAATAATAATAATAATAATGGTAAGAGGATGTATTAAGAATATTGCACATAATGTTGAAAGGTAATGTAGAAGAGGTATTGCACATGACATTAAGAATATTGCACACGATGATGAGAGATGAGAGGTAGTATTGCAGGTAATATTTAGAGATAACATATTCATCATATTAATATTATCATATAGCACATGATATTGAGAGTATTGCACATGATAGTAATATTAATATTGCACATACTGAGAAAAATTAGAAAAATGCACATGATGTAATATTGCTGTGTTCATTGTCTTATATTTCAACTGTCCTTCCCGCAGAGGGGGGAGGAGTTATAGAGTTTGATGGCCACAGGCAGAAATGACCTCCTGTGGCGTTCTGTGGTGCACCTCGGTATTCTCAGTCTACGGCTGAAGGTGCTCTGGTATGACTCCAGTGTGGCATGCAGGGGATGGGAGGCGTTGTCCATAATACTGAGTAGTTTACTCAGCATCCTCCTCTCCGAGACCTCTACCAAAGACTCCAATTCCACTCCCAGGACAGAACCCGCTTTCCTGATGAGCTGTTGGCGTCGGCTGCCTTCACCCTGCTGCCCCAGCACACAACAGCGTAGAAGATGACGCTGGCCACCACAGAGTGATAGAACATCTGCAGCATGGTTTTGCAGACGTTGAAAGATCTGAGTCTCCGTAGGAAATACAGGCGACTCTGACCTTTCTTATACAGGGCCTCTGTGTTTTTAGTCCAGTCCATTTTATTGTCTATGTGAACACCCAGGTACCCAGGTTCCTCGACAATGTCCACCTCGGTCCCCCTGATGCTGACCAGTTTCGGGTGAGTTGGTTGCTTCCTGAAATCCACCACCAACTCCTTAGTCTTAGAGATGTTGAGTTGCAGGTGATTTAGTCCACACCACTCCACGAAACTGTCCACCACACTCCTGTACTCGGACTCCTGCCCCTTTCTGATACAGCCCACAATGGCAGAGTCATCCAAAAACCTCTGCAGGTGGCTGGACTGTGAGCTGTATCTGAAGTCTGAGGTGTAGAGTGTGAACAGGAAGGGAGACAGGACTGTCCCCTGAGGTGCTCCCGTGTTGCTCACTATAGTGTCCGACATGTTGCTCTGCAGCCTCACATACTGTGGCCGACCTGTGAGGTAGTTAGTAATCCAGGCCAATAGTGGAGTGTCCACCTGCATGTCCAGTAGCTTAGTCCCAAGCAGGTATGGGAGAATTTTATCATAAAACATCGTCGCCATCTTGTCGCCGGCGAACAGCTAGGTTGACTGAGAGAGACAGATGGTCACGTGTATTGGACAAGCAGGAGACGGAAGGGTGGGGTTCAAATGGAAGGGGGGAGAAGTCTTGGAGGGTGGATCTTCAGGAGGCCAGAGAAGAAAGAGAAGAACACGCCTCTAACAGAATAGCTGAATTGATTAAGGAAAGACAAATGGTCATATGCAAATAGGTCTCAGAGAGAATCTCAGACAGTATGGCTCCGAGAATCAACTCACAACCTGAATGGCCAATGAAACAGCTACACCTCCAGCCAATCTGAGATAAGCGACATCCCTGGCTTTCATATGACGTAGCAATTCTCAGAATAATTGCATCTCGTACAAGTGAGATTTCTAAATTAAAGCAAACACAATACTTATATAAGTTAGGAGTAATTTACAATAGGCTCCTGTCCCACAGAGCGAACCCTCAACAGACTGTCACATGACTGTGTTTGGCCACTATATTCACAGCAGGAGATTCCTGAGGCTGACACCGGGGAGACATTAACCCCCCACCCATGATCTCACAAACATCTTCCTTCAGTCACATCAAAGAGATTTACTCTATTGATAAGACAACAGTTCCCCTGAGACAGGACGGAGACTCTTGTGTTGATAAGAATTTAGTTCCTGAGTCCTCAATTGACACCTACCCTGGATACGTATCTTAGTGTTTGGTCACAGCAGGGGTATGCAGATGTGTGTGTTTCTCGTTTTATTTCAGTATATGTTGGTTAAGATTCTTCATGTTCCTCATGTGTCGTGTTAATAACTTTACTTATGTCTTAATTTTGAATTTCCAGTTCTTTCAGCAGATGTATCGTCATTTGTATATTCATTTTCAGTATATGTTGGTTTAATATTCTTATGTTTCTTATTAAGTTAGTTTTAATAATCTTATTTACTGTCATTAATGTCTTATTGCATAGATGCATAGATGCATAGATGACGTTGTTCCTACTAAGTCGGTTCGGATTTATCCCAACCAGAAACCGTGGATTAATGGCGATGTTCGCGCCGCACTCCGCACGCGTAACGCCGCCTTTGACTCCGGGAATATGGTGGAATATACGAGAGCCCGCTACGACCTCCGCAAGACCATCGGCTCTGCCAAGCGGGAGTATAAGAACAGGGTGGAGAGCGAGAACCAGCGGTGTAGAGAACTCCTCTACCTCCCTCCCTGGCGAGCTAAACACCTTCTTTGCTCGGTTCGACGTGAACGGCAGCCCGCCGAAGTCAGCGCTGCCTGAGGAGACCAGCCTGCTGAACATCTCAGAGGCTGACGTGCGCAGAGCCTTCAAGCGGGTGGACATCCGGAAGGCGGCGGGCCCAGACCACATCCTCAGAGCATGCGCAGACCAGTTGGCAGGAGTCTTCGCAGACATCTTCAACCTGTCCCTGTCCCAGGCTGTTGTTCCCGAGGTCTTCAAGATGTCCATCATCGTGCCTGTCCCTAAACACCCCAAGGTAACCTGCCCGAATGACTGGAGACCTGTAGCCCTCACCTCGATTGCCAGTAAATGCTTCGAGAGGCTGGTCAAGGACTTCATTTGTTCCATGTTGC
Organism: Coryphaenoides rupestris; assembly: GCA_002895965.2. Classification (NCBI taxonomy): domain Eukaryota; kingdom Metazoa; phylum Chordata; class Actinopteri; order Gadiformes; family Macrouridae; genus Coryphaenoides; species Coryphaenoides rupestris. Next base: position 12,915 of record PIJE02001203.1, on the reverse strand, counting down.
CTGCCACGCTGGACCCATGGCAATTTGCGTACCGTCAAAACAGATCCACCGACGACGCGATTGCCATGGCACTTCACACCGCCCTCTCTCACTGGAGGGGGAAGAACTGTTGTGTGCGTATGCTGTTTGTGGACTTTCAGCCCAGCGTTCAACACATAAGTTCCTGCCAAGCTCGACACCAAGCTCAGGGGTCTAGGCCTGCACCCGACCATGTGGGCAGCTGGATACTGGACTTCCTGTCGGGCCGCCGCCAGGTGGTAAGGATGGGCAGGCACCACCTCAGAGCCACTGACCCTCAACACGGGAAGCCCCCTCAGGGATGCGTGTTGAGCCCTCTCCTCTACTCCCTGTACACCCACGACTGCATGGCTATGCACAGCTCCAACGTCATCATCAAAGTTTGCTGACGACACGACAGTGTTGGGTCTGGATCGCCGACGACGACGAGACAGCTACAGGGAGGAGGTTGGATCACTGGCACAGTGTGCCAAGAGAACAACCTCGCCCTCAACGTCAAGAAACCAAGGAGCTGATCGTGGACTACAGGAACGGAGAGGAGAGCACGCCCCCATCTCCATCGACGTGCTGCAGTAGAGAGGGTCAGGCAGTTTCAAGTTCCTCGGCGTGCACATCTCCGAGACCTCACATGGACCACACACACCAAACACATGTGGTGAAAAAGGCCACAACGCCTGTATGTCCTCAGGCGACTGAGGAATTCAACATGTGGCCCCCGCATCCTCAGAACATTCACTCCAGTACAATCGAGATGTTCTCACTGGATGCATCACCATCAGGTACGGGAACTGCACCGCATTGGAGCGTAGAACACTGCAGAGGGTGGTGCGGATGGCCCAGTACATCGTTGGAGGTGAGTTTCCCTCCCTCCTGGATATATACACCAGGCGGTGTATGGCCAAGGCCAAATGGATTATTAAAGACAATAACCACCCCAGCCACAAACTGTTCACACTTCTACCGTCAGGCAGGCGATACCGCAGTATCAAGTGCCGCATGAGCAGACTCAGAGACAGCTTCCACAGTCAGGCCATCAGGCTGCTGAACAAGTGCTGGTGCTAAGTGTTACTGCTAGTGCTAGCTCTGGTGTGCTAGTGCTAAGTGTTACTGCTAGCGATACTGCTTAGTGCTAGTCCTTGTGTAAGTGCTGGTAGTAGTGCTAAGTGTTTGTGCCGGCGCTACTGCTAGTGCTAGTGCTAGTGCTAGTGTTACTGCTAGTGCTAGTGTTAATGCTGGTGCTAGTGCTAGTGTTACTGCTAGTGCTAGTGTTACTGCTAGTGCTTGTCCGGGTGCTAATTGCTGGTGCTAGTGTTGTTCTAGTGTGTTCGAGTGTGACTGAGGAAGTATTCTGTGACATTCTGTGAATGTCAAAATATAACAATGTATATTTTATTACATTGATTTATATTTGTATTGCTCCCCTTAATATTTTTTGTATACTTTATTTTATCTTATACAGTTTTCTTTTGTTTAGATTTTTTATAACTTGTTAATATAGTTTTCTATTCTATTTTTATTTCTATTGTATTCTTTTAGAACTGCGGTCGGCTGTCGGGCGTTTTGCACGTAAGAATTTCACTCACTGCTTATACTTGTGTAAACTGTGAAGTGACAATAAAACACTTGAAACTTGAAACTTGAAACTATTCCAGTTCTTTAAGTTGTTTACTTATCAGCATACGTATATTGTAGTTCATTCATCATTTCTATTTTTATTTCAGTATGTTATATATGTGATATCAGAGTTTGTATTCTGGGGTTTGGTTTGCAAACAGTCTATTCATCATTTCCTGTATTCGTTTTAGTATATGCTGGTTACATCATTTCTGTTTTCATTTTAGAATATGCTTGTTTAATCTTTCTTTATAATAATATTTTAGTTTATGTGCTGTATAAAGAAATACTAATATGATTAAGCTTAGTTAAGGTTATGTGATTTAAACAAACCCATACAAAGACAATTTGAGGAGCTACCAGCAGGAAGAGCTCAACAAGTGTGTTAACATAATTAGGGGTGTATACATGTGTTGAGGGGAGTGTCAAATGGGCGGGGTAAGGAAACCAGAGGAACACCATAAAAAGAGCTGTTTGAGTTGAGATGAGGGAGGGGCATTCAGCTGACCGACCTCCATTTCTTATGATTGTAATAGGTTGTATTAAATGTTTTGCAATTTGCCACTTTCGTCTCCTCGGCTCTCTAAATTTCATGTTGGTTTCCACAACACAGGGCAGGCTTTATGGTGTTGAAAGCGCTTGAGAAATCGAAGAATGTGACTGACCACTCTGCCTGCCTCCTCCAGATGAGAATAAGCCCTGTGCAGCAGGTAGATGATGACGTCTTCCACTCCAATGCGGGGCTGGTAGGCGATCTGCAGAGGGTCCAGTGATGGTTCGACTAGTGCACGGATGTGCTTCAGGACGAGCCTCTCCAGCGACTTCATCACATGTGAGTTCAAGGCCACAGGTCTGTAGTCACTGTGGCTGCTTGCGTGTCTTTTCTTGGGGACAGGAACCAGGCATGATGTTTTCCACAGGACAGGGACGATCGTCGTGCTCAGGCTGAGGTTGAAGATGTGCTAGAAGACGCCGCACAGCTGAGTCACACACACCTTGAGCACTCTGGGGCTGAGGCCGTCAGGCCCCGTGGCCTTGCCTGGGCGTAGTCTGCCGAGTTCACATCTCACATCCTCCGCCGTAATGGTGATTGGCCCTGGAGAGAGGAGAGGGGGGAGGGCGGGAGGGGGAGAGATGGGGGGGGGGGAGAGGGGAGAGGGGAGAGCGTCACAGGTCAAAGAACAGGTTTAACTCATTGGCCTCATCCAGGTTTCCCTCCCTCCCCTGGATGGTCTTTGCTCCATGGCCAGTGATGGTTCTCATGCCACTCCACACCTCCCTGAGGTTCTTCTGTTGGAGCTTCCTCTCGAGCTTTCTTCTGTAGCTCTCCTTGCCCTCTGTGATCTTTTCCCTCAGTTCTCTCTGCACCTTCTTCATCTCCTCCTTGTCTCCACTCCTGAAGGCCGCTTTCTTCCTGTTCAGTGATGCCTTGATGTCTTTAGTCACCCAGGGTTTGTTGTTGGGGAAGCAGTGCACAGTCTTAATCGGGATCACACAGTCTGTGCAGAAATGTACATAGTCCGTTATGCAGCCTGTGAGTCCGTCTATGTCCTGCCCATGTCCATCACAGAGAACATCCCAGTCTGTCAGCTCAAAACATGACGATGGACGGGAGATACGGTCGATATCTTCTCTTCTTTAGCCATCTTCTCCTCCCGGCCCTGCAGCCATTTCCTCCTCAGCTCCCTGGGGATGTCAGGTCTCCCGCCGGCCCCACCACACAGTCGGAGGTTCAGCAGCTGATCTCTTGTGTACACAATGGAGCCCCGCGGCGCGTCTGCGTCCGCCATGTCGGGCGTCGGGCACAGTAAATGTACGATAAAAATAACGACTAAAAACAGAGAAATAGCTCGCTGAGCCATCTTGTTCGGCTGTACAAATAACTTATCTTACTAATTAAATAACAAGAATTCTAAAACAAGTAGATAAAGAAGAAGAAAAAGTACAAGATCGCTGGGAACAACTCTGGCAGGCAGCCGCCCGAGACGGTGCCGGAAGAAGAAGTATGATGGCAAAGAATGATAGCAAAGATTGCCTAAATTACTGCAAACGTCTAACTGTGTGCCATCAAAGTTGCACTTATGCTGGCGGCTTGGCATTTGCACGACGCATCTGTTCATTGAGCTGTCCCACTTCAATACCACATATCTAAATTTGTATTGGAAAATGCTTCACAAAATTTATATTTTCTCGAGGAGATTAAGCCTTTTTTGGTTTTACAGATATAGCCTCCCCAGCGTCTGCTCTGTGGTTCTCAAATGGTTTAGCCTTGGGACTCACATGTGTCATTAGTCACTAAGTCACAACCCCAAAAATGTGTTTCCCGATATTGCAGTAATCAACAATGCCTTCTTGTACTGTTAAAAACGCTGAAGCGACAAAAACGTGCAACATTTGGGGCTGAACTCAAGGTTAAATGTAACTGTCAGCCATTGAATCATTTAATGTTAATTCATGGGCTTCTTTCGAAAGATTAAGGTTTGCTGTATGCTCTGCAGCCCACCACCTCTAAATGCCCTCGCCGCCCACCAGTTGAAAATCTCTGGCTAGTTGCAAAGAGGTAGAATAAGAGAGAAATCGACGATATGTTTATAAGTCCTACTACACCACCTGTTGACAAAGTATCATTTGGAAGATTGGAATTTTAAAATGAAGTAAATGTGAGCAAGTGAACAATTAGGAGGACTTTAACGATTCGCAGAGCACGGGCAGCAATGCTGGCTGATTCGAGCTCAGAGATTTGAAAACAAGCCAGTGTGGTGGGTTCAGCTCCCATGAAAACAGCCCATTGTGCGGCTCTTTAAACATTGACATAGGACTAGCTGGAGGCTATCCTTCAGGACTCCTCAGAGAGGGGCATTCATCTCCATGCTTTCAAAGTGTTCTCAATGAAAGGTTGACCACGATTTGGGATTTGGTTTTAAGTCTGGCTGGTAGGGTTCCCTCTTTTTTTGTGGAGGGGCCTGCACCAGAAGGCACTTACCTCAGGTCCAGTGGCTGGGACACAGCCTCATGAATACAGACAAGGCCCCTACCTCGGCCAGCCTCCCAAGACTTGGACCTCTGCTATTCAGGCTGGCCCTGGCTGCTTTAGCAGGCCCATTGGGATCCTGGCCAGCGGGCCTTCCAGGCTTCGGCGCGGCCAATGCACTCTCCATAACCTGCTAATCAGCCCCTCTCCTCCCTATACACATAAAGCCCTATCTTGTTTTGTCTAGGGTGGCCACTGTGGACTTTGTTAGCGCCTCCTCAGATCTTCCTCACCCATTGAGGCTTCGCTGAGTGGCTCCCAAGCCCCACCGCCACCCACCCATACTTCTAGTGCAGATGGGGTGGGACGGGAGGGATATACGCAGGCATCCGCCATTAAGATGTCAGTGTGCATCTAAATCTGTTCCCTGGTGTCGCACAACAGGCATGTGGGTGTCTGTCTGGTCGTGTGTTGGGGAGATGAGAGAATCTCCAGCACAGTGTGAGTGTGTGCTACCACCTGTTAGCGAGTAACACAGTTGCTGGTGCGGTGTTGTGAGCCCGAGGTAAGGAACAGGAACAACTAACTATCTAACAAGGTGGACGACAATGGCCGGCGCTTTAACGTTTTAGCCAGGCTACTGAGATTGGGGCTCAGAGATGCAACAAGGATGCCCCTTCCAAAAGTAGCAGATGAGCCAAGACCTCAAGGGAGGGAGAGATAGCACACTGTAGAAATACTGTCACAAAAAGTCCTGCATTGAAATGTCAAAATGGTATTAGCAAGTATTAGCATCAAAATGTACTTACTTACTTAATATCAAACGTAAAACTACTCATTATGCATCAACGGCCCATTTCAGAACAATGTATACGACATAATGCTATTGGCATGCTATATGCAATACTATATGCATGGATGTCATTTTTATTATATATTACTTGGTTTGCTGCATAGCCTTCTTGATATAATCAAATGCATTCACTGATTATACTTTGGATTGTTCATCTCAATCTGCAAAACAACTACTTACTTATGCTGTCAGATACATGTGGGGAAATAAAAGTACACTTTGTGCCTTTGTTTCCATTCCCATCCCTGATTGTATTTGGACCACTCATGCAACTTTATAGCCATGGTTTTTCTAGTGTGGACGATAGATACTGTATATGCTATATAGAACATGTTTAACAGTCGCTCCAAAAGTCAGTATAATCTAATCCCCTTTCATTTATTTTCTATTGCCCAAAGATAGACTTTAGGTCCCAAACCATGTAGTATGTGTGTGCGTGTATGTATGTGTGTGTGTGTGTGTGTGTGTGTGAGAGAGCGAGAGAGAGAGAGAGAGAGAGAGAGAGAGAGTGAGTGGGGGGTGGCTTTAGGGTGGAAATTAAAAGCTAAAGTTTTAAGGAGGGGAAATGACTACTGCGTTTATCCCACACCACCCATGACTATTAATGACCACTTACCTGGCTCGGGGAAGATACCTCGTCTGCGCTGCATACACACATTTCACCCTGGAAAATAAAATGTCCTTTTACATGGAACCAGCGAGTCGAAGTACCCCTGAAATCCGAGCCTGTTCAGCCTATTGCCGCCGTGGTGTTTTGATTTCTCCCCAAATTAATCGCAATAGAACGCGGAGCAAAAGGGCTTTACCATGGGCTTTACTATAGTGCGTGTGCTTCCCATGAATCTGTGAAATGACTTACACATGTATATGCTAACCATCCCGCCCCGCCATCACGTACATACCGCCTCGCGCCGGCTCCAATGCTCACTTTCTCTGGAGGGCTGAGTGCACAGTATGCAAAAATATAGACCTGAGCTAAATAAACAGTATTGCGTGATTGACTGCAGGAATTAGTTAAAGAGCAGGAGTGGGGTAGAGGGAGGGAATGAGAGGCAGGTGGGTGTTAACAGGCAGGCGAATATACGTACAATAGGACGAAAGTTGGAGAACATGTGCATATAGTTTAGTGTTTGTGAAGAGTCTTCATGTCTTGCGCAGGGAAATAACCGCTGGTTAACTCAGACCTGTGGGTTATCTGGGTAATCCAAGGCCTCCCGACCTCCTCCCAAACTCCACCTTCCTTCACTGCATTCAACTGAAAGGACAGAGAGAACCAAGGATGGGTTCACTCACACCTCTTCATTATATTCATCCACTGTTCCCAAGCTCTATTGAGACAAACCCAGGAGAGCAAAAACCTGCTGTAATCCACTTTGTAGTTGTCAGGAACAGGGGCCATATTCACATCGTCACATGGTCATCGTCACATGGTCATCCGTCACATGGTCATCGTCACATGGTCATCGTCACATGGTCATTAAACAGAACATTCAACGTAATCTATTCTGGAAACCTCAATATAGACATGGGTGACAGGTGTGTGTCTCTAGTTACTCTTTGTCTTTCTCTACCCTTAATTCACCCATACAGTATAATGACAAGCCATTCTTATGGATATACCGGAAAATATCTCCAACAGCAGCGGGTTCTTCTTTGTGAAGAAGAAGGATGGGAACCTGAGGCCATGCATAGACTACAGGTTGCTGAACAACGTCACCATCAAAAACAAATATCCTCTCCCCCTCATGAGTTCCAACTTTGAACCCCTCATCGGGGCGACCATTTTCACTAAGTTGGACCTCCGGAGCGCATACCACCTTGTGCGCATCCGAGAGGGGGATGAGTGGAAGACCACCTCCAGGAGCGCTGAGGAGCACGTCCAGCATGTTTGAATGGCCATCCAGCATCTCCTGGAGAACCGTTTGTTTCTCAAGGTAGAGAAATGCATTTTCCACTGCATTTTCCAGTTCCTGGGGCTCATTGTGGAGGGAGGACTGACCTGACCAGACCCCCGCAAGATCAGGACAGTGGTCGAGTGGCCAGCCCTCTACCTGTAAGCAGCTCCAGAGCTTCCTCGGGTTTGCCAACTTCTATCGCCGGTTCATCCGTAACTACAGCCGAGTAGCTGCCCCCCTGACTCACCTCACCTCCATGCTGCGTCCCTACCACTGGACGCCAGCGGCCAGCACCGCCTTCGCTGCACTAAAGGATCGTTTTACCACCGCCACGGTCCTCCTCCATCCAGACCCCGCCCGGCAGTTCGTAGTAGAGGTGGATGCTTCGGACACCGGCATCGGCGCAGTTCTCTCCCAGCGGTCAGCGGAGGACCAAAAGCTGCATCCCTGTGCCTTTTTGACATCCGGGAACCGGGAGCTACTGGCGGTGGTGGGGGCCTTTGAGGAATGGCGTCACTGGTTGGAGGGGTCGGAGCACCCCACTCTGGTCTGGTCGGACTACAGGAATTTGACGTTCATTCGCGCGGCGAGGCGTCTCAATTCCCGCCAGGCACGGTGGGCTCAGTTCCTGGGAAGGTTCGAGTTCACTCTCACGTTCCGGCCCGGGTCTCGCAACACAAAGGTGTATTCTCCGATAGAATAATTGTGTCTAGGGCGAGTGAGTCTAAAGCAGACACAATACTTGTAGAAATTAAGAGTATTTAATACATGCATACACCAGACTCCTCTCTAGCAGAGTGAGTAATGAACAGATATTCACATGCCCCTTTTAAGCACACTTTTCACCCCAGGGGGTTCCTGGGGCCGAATTCCTTCAATCCCAAACAAGGAATTCCTGTTCCCTGTATAGACATTTATGGTTCACTCAACCTTTTCCCCAGCTGCTTATCTTTATGACTGGTCAAGGAAGGAGTCACCCTAATGCCATATGGGCAATGGATTGTCTGTCCCCGTAGTCCATGTGGCATCCTGTATGGCAATCCCTTTGTTTTTTTTTATTAAACTGCCCTTTGGGCCTGTCTCTCAACTACGCCTCCTCTATTGCTGTGCGCCTGGCTCTCACCTCCACACACCCCCTAACAATTACTATGCTGTGTATCGGCATGCCTACCCAAAGTGAAGGTTAGCCAAGTCTTGGCAAAAAACACCCTCTTCCCACAACTGTCTGTGTGATCTTGTGAGCTCTATGGGAGACAGAAAAGTGGTATTGCTTCATGATCCTCATCACTGTAAGTATGCAAGAGAAAAGGTCCTTTAGCCCAATTCTAGAGAAGAGGTAGACCTGGCAGAGGCCACCAGGATTCTGTTGGTACCTTTTGGTACAGCCCTGCTCAGAAAGCAGGGTGAGGCCACTCCCACCTGAGTACACCGGAGTCATGCATGGACACCAGCCAATTGGCTGCAATATCTCAAATTAAACTGTCTGGACCAAAGAAAACGACTTGTGTAATAATGCTGCGCTACCCTTTTACAATTGATGTGAATGTCCTCGTCAAAGCGCTGAGCAATGATTTTGACGCGAGTGCCGTCAAACCGAGACATATCAAAGTGAGTAACTGAGTGACTAATCTCTATAAATGGGCGTCTGTTGCTGTTTGTGATGGTTTAGCTGATGGATTCCGAGGTTGCCGAATGAGTAACTCTAAAAATGTTAAAGGGGATGAAAACAGTTTATATAACACGTTTTATACTCCACTGTGGTCTCCATTTAGTGGTGGGTGTTGTATTCCTTGGTCTCGAATTACAGTAGTTTTGTAACATGCTTCCTGTGTATTCTTGGTTTTGCAAGTATCTTTCTTTTTCTTTTTCTTTCTTTGAAAGGCCTATCTTGATATCACACTTAAATAATGTCTTATGTCTGACTTGCATGTATCCGTATGTTTATGGATGCCAATCAACTTTGCAACAACAACAAAAAAGAAAGGGTGAGAGAAAAGTCTGAGGAGAAATGGCAATATGCAAACACCTTTAGATTTGTTTTGATCTCTGCCGGGCTTTGAAAGTGCAGGTCCGTAGAAGCCTGACCCGAATCAAGACTCGGCGGTGCCAGGACTGCCCCGTCGGGCTCTTCAGTCTGCCTGCCAGCAGCCGTCTCACTGCAGTGGGGGAGTGAAAGGCGGCTCTGTTGGTGCACTCCACTGCGCTCTCCAAATAAGACATGTGGTTCCTATTGAGCGGCCATAGAGGGGGGAATTAACATAAAAAGGGTAACCGTTCTCACATTCAGAGAACCCTGCCTGGGGCAAGAGAAGGGAGGACCGTGGCTGGATTACTTCATTTAGAGGGGTCTTTAAAGCACTGTTTACCCTCCTTAAGTGTGCATCACAAGAAGGCGCCGTGCAGCTGCTGTGCGCATATGACGACACCATCAGACCTCACAGATCTGGCGCTGACGGGCAATACGGCTTCAGAATACAGGGGAGGGGGGGGCGGGGGATATGCCAGGCCGAGACTCGGACAAAACAGCCGTAGACAAAATGGCCCCCGGACAAAGCAACGTCAAACAAAGCAGCGTGAGAGAAAAGGGCATGGGACAAAATGGAGTCAGACAACATGACCTGAGACAAAACGGTTTCAGAGAGAAGACAGCATTGGACAAAACGCTCTCAGACAGCCGACGCTGAGGTCTGACCATGTCCTAATCCTACACCGTAGAGGTGACTACCCTTTTAACACGTACACTACAATAAAATGAACCAAAAAACAAACTAGTTGTGGAGTTATACACAAATATTTTTTATATTTGGTTTATATGTTTGGAGCTCTTGGTATTCGAGTCTAAATAACGTGAAGAGAGTTCGAACAACTCCTGGAACACCACAGACAGTAATTGTTTGTTCAGGTTAAATACTTTTCCTATCGCTGTGTCATTAAAACACTATTGCTCACAACACCAACTCATTGATCGGTGAATTATCGTCGGCTTGCTAAAAGCAAAAGCTAAATGCTGTGACTTATATCCACCGTCTGTGGGTTACATCTGCTGAATCAATACGTGAAGCGCAAACATTATTTCTTTCCATCTTGTTTCAATATCCTCCTCGCAAAATATACTGGGGCGGACGGACGCTTGGAGGTGCCTGACATTTCAGATTTCTCAACGCACCTCCCCTTAAGTGCATTCACAGGTGAGGTCTGGAGCAATTCTCTCCGTCGTTCCTCCCGTGGTGAGTATGCGGCCCGTTCTTTCTAGCAGATGTGCGCAGATGTCGCCGTTGATTGTATTATGAAAAGAACATCATACATATGGGTTAAATGCTTAAAACATGCCAGTGACTTCACAAGCTCTGTCACAAAGCAGGAAGCCATTTTTTATTTCTTTTTGGCAACTCTTGATGACGTACATTAAAACCGGAGAAAACGTCGTTCGCAGGTATTATGGACTTTTAAAAAGAAGGATAGCCATATAGCCTCTACTTCCGAAACATTTTGTTAAAGGCAGAAACAAATGTAGTTGTAATCATTGTAGTTGGATTAAATAATAATGTGGCGGGTTAATAAATCTCTGGGCGGCGGTATCATTAGCACAGGAGGCTCACTCGTGGAGTTCTATGTTTGGAGCTCATCATGGATTCCATTCGTGGCTACTGTCTCCCAGTAAGAAGAGTCCTTTGTGTGCGTGTCAGGTGGACTTTAAACAGTCTGAGAGTCTTCTGTCTTCTCCTCTCTCTTCCCTCGGTGCTACTTACCTACTTGCTGTAACTGCAGCATATCTTGAGGGAAGCACTTGACAGCATGTGCGTGTGTTTAATATACTATACGTACACACTTGGCACTTTTAACTACTGATCACCTCTCATTTGCCCTTATTAACTCATATAAACAAGGAGCATCAAACACGGCACATTTGTAATTAGATGTGCCCATAATGAACTTGATCTGGGGTTGGGCGTACAGGGGCCCGCTAATCAGAGCGAATCAACTAATCTATTCTGACAGAGGGGTCAAAGGTGACTGATGAGGCAGCGATAAGCGATAGGCTTAATGAATAATAATAGGCAGATTAACTCAGAGCCAATCGGATCGAGTTGACCCGAGCGGGAGTGGAATTGAACAATGACATCTCCGCTGGTCGCTGAAGTAGTCAAAAAGCTCTTCAGTGGCAAGGCGCCAGGTGTGGATGAGATTCGCCCTGAGATGCTGAAGGCTCTGGAGCATTGTCGGCGATGGTCGTGGCGACACGCCTAGTCAATGTAGCGGTGGAGGTGGGGACAGTACCTATGGAGTGGCAGACGGGGGGCGGTGTTGCCATTTTCAAGCAAAGGAGGACCGGAGGATGGGCTTCACACAGTACGGGTATCAACCTGTAGCCTCCGGGAAAGTTTATCACAGGGTGCTGAAAGGCGAGGCTCCGGCACATTGTCGAACCTCCAGCTCCAGGAGGAACAATGTCGTGTTTTCCGGCCCCGTGGCGTGGAACTGGACCACTCTTTACCTCGCAGTGTTGTTGGGGGGAGCTGGGCCATCGGAAGTTTGCCATTCCAGCTCTAACATGTGCTTGTTGGACTTGGAGAAGGCTATGACCGTGTCCCGGGAATCAATGTGGGGGGTACTGGGAGTAGGGGGTTAAAAAACGATACTGATATGGACGGACAGGGAGATGAGCCGCTGGTTTGATACGTTCCATTTCGGTCTGTACGAAAAAGTGCGACGCTGCGTCCGTCTCTCGGTCACAAAAGTCAAGCTGTTCTTCAGATGGGTTGTTGGACTCCGCCAAGGTGCCCGTGTCGACGGTTCTGTTTCGTGATCTTCATGGACGAGAATCTCAAGGCCGCAGCGAGGTGAGGAAGTGTCAGTTCTGGGGACCTTCAAGAATTGGCATCATTTGCTCTTTGCAGTAATATCGTGGGTTCGTCGATTGGCTAGCCATCCTCTCTCTCTTCTTCTCTCATACTCTCTGTCTCTTCTGCTTGTACTTTCTTTCTCGTCTCTGTGTGTGGTGGTGAGGCAGGACCCACGCTGGGGTGTGGTGCCCGAACAAGGCCATCCTTATCCTCCAGTTCGTCCTGGTTTTTGCGCAGCCCAGCTCCATGCGACTGTGAATAGCCCAAGCGCTCACTGCTGTTGTGGATATGGTGAGGACAGCTAGCCTCACCTACTGATGATAATCTTCTGAAACTTTTTATTCTCGTGAGTGGTAGTTGCTCGCGTAAGTTGATTGCGTTTTCTGCGGAAACGTGGGCAAGGGGTTGATAAAAGCTGAATTCCCCTTTTTTAATGAATCAGCGGATAGTTTTGAGGGAAGTGTGACCTGAGAGTATCTTTGTGAAATGCCTGCGTTAACCACAAAAGCGCTGATAGAGAGTTGATTATTAAATATAAATTACCGAAATTACGATATATCTCGGCCGGGGAACTTCACAACAAGCGTTGCTGCTTCTATCTACTGATATTCTCTTTCCAGATAGATAGACGAGAGATAGGAGGTGGAGGGAAACATCGGGAGAAAAGAAGGGGATGACTGAGGGCGTATGATACCGATTGTGGAGTAAGCCAAACGCACG
>PIJE02001202.1:122450-153076 GCA_002895965.2 Coryphaenoides rupestris | reverse complement strand
TGACTTCATCACTCAGAGAGTCCCTCTCCTCTCCTCTCTCCTCTCTCTCCTCTCTCAGTATTACTGTTAAGGATGTGAAGACTCTGTTGCCCCAGATCAACTTCAGAGTGCCCAGCATGCGTTTCCTGAAGGACAAGCTGCAGGTCAGACCACGTCGTGACTCACAGAAGCAATCATTCATCCCGTCGGCGTCTCGTCTTACGCTCGCGTTGCAAGTCTGTCCAACGCGGGGAAACCGTCCCGTCCCTCGGAAGGACAGATCCTTCTGTCTTCCCCCGTCGAGGGTTCCTTCCCTGATAATTACGGGAGAGTTTCCTTGCACTTTAGAGGGCTTACGGTTAAAAGTGCAACGCGTAAGATTATTCATTTGAAACATTTGAAAAAATTAACTCGAATTATGCACGGGATGTGAAGAAATAGCAGTTTTAATGTTAAGTCAAAGACATTTAATTAAGTTAATTAAAAGTAAAACGCTTAAAATGCTTTGGTGACTCATGCTCACTTCCTGCCTGGACAGGAAGTGGAGGCCAGGAGCGATCTGTCGTACCCCAACTTTGCACAGCTCTACAGGACCCTGATGTTCGACGCACAGAGAAGTGTGAGTACGCGGTACATGACTGTATCCTGTAATGTACAGTATATTTATACGCATTCACGTGGCCCCATGACGAATGTGTAAGCTCTTCCTGTTTGTCCCGTCGTCCTGTTTTTCACGACTTCCTGTTTGTCACCTGGCTCCGCCCCTCCGACGCGGCAGATCATAGAACAGCTGGACCTGTCCTTCCCTCTGCGGTGAGTCCCTGCCTCCTCGTCTCCTTGTCCTTTCCTTCCCTTCCCTTCCCTTCCCTTCCCCTCTTCTCTCGTCTCCTATGTACTTTCCACTCATCCTCTCTTCTCCTCTCACGGCGATGGACTGACACTGAACGCATTCTCTCCCTGTTTAGGAATGTGGACCGTCCAGAACTCTGCCAGATCTCTCTCTACGACTTCCAGAAGTTTCTCCAGCTGGACCAGAAGGTACCTGCCTGCCAGATATCCATTCTCAGCCAATCACAGTGGTTTATGTCCATTCTCAGCCAATCACAGTGGTTTATATCCATTCTCAGCCAATCAGAGTAGATCATGTCCATTCTCCATAGCCATAACACCTAACATATCTCATAGCCAATCAGGGAACAGTGGGGGCGTGACCGGATGTGAGGCGTGTTGATGATTGACACATGATGTCTGCTGGCAGGAGTCCTGGGCGTCAGATTTGGGTCGAGTCCGGGAGGTTCTACTGGGATACCTGCTGGGCTCGCCCCAGTCAGAACCCATGCTGCAACTGGACGAGGTAACACACACACACACGCACGCATGCACGCACGCATTCACTTATTCACACACACACACACACACACACACACACACACACACACATGATGTTCTATCTTATAATTTCTGTCCTCTCTGTGTGTGTTCTGTAGTTCCTGACGTTCCTGTTCTCCAAGGAGAACTCCATGTGTGACCCCCGCCTGTCTCCTGTTACCCCCGACGACATGAAGAGACCACTGTCTCAGTACTGGATCTCCTCTTCACACAACACGTAGGTCTCTCTCTCTCTCTCTCTCTCTCTCCTCTCTCTCTCTCTCCTCTCTCTCTCTCCTCTCTCTCTCTCCTCTCTCTCTCTCCCTCCCTTACCTCTCTCTCTCTCTCCTGACTCCCTCCTTCTCCTCCTCCCTCCGCCCCCCCCCTCCTGGTCCCCGAACCCGTCCTGGTCCCCAGGTACCTGACCGGAGACCAGTTCTCCAGTGAGTCCTCGCTGGAGGCCTACGCTCGCTGCCTGAGGATGGGCTGTCGCTGCATAGAACGTACAGAACCACACACACACACAAGCACACACACACACACACACACACACACACACACACACACAAGCAGAATGGTGGCAACATAAAAACGTCACATTTCCTGAAACTCACTCTTTGCTCCTCGACCAATCAGTGGACTGCTGGGACGGCCCTGACGACCTGCCAATCATCTACCACGGCCACACCCTCACCTCCAAGATCAAGTTCCTGGACGTCCTCCACACCATCAAAGAGCACGCCTTCGTCACCTCCGAGTGAGTCCTCTGCCCCGCCCCCCCCCCGGGCCAAGCTAGGACCACCACTAGAACACCAGCAGAACCACCACCAGAACCTTAGACCATCTCTAGAACCCTAGAACACCAGCAGAACCATCACCAGAACCTTATACAATCGCTAGAACACCAGTAGAACCATCAGGAGAACCTAAGAGCATCACTATAACCTTAGACCGTCACTAGAACACCAGCAGAACCATCACTAGAACCTTAGACCAGCACTACAACCATAGAACACCAGCAGAACCATCACCAGAACTTTATACCACCACTAGAACCCCAGTAGAACCATCACTAGAACCCAGCGCCCCGTGTGTGTGTGTGTGTGTGTGCAGGTACCCGGTGATCCTGTCCATCGAGGACCACTGCAGCGTGGTGCAGCAGAGGAACATGGCCACGCACTTCAGGAAGGTGTTCGGGGACCTGCTGCTCACCAAGCCGGTGGAGGGCAGCGCCGAGGAACTGCCCTCGCCGTTCCAGCTGCGCAGGAAGATCCTCATCAAGGTACAAGCGACGAGTCTTTCATAATCGTCGTCCTTCTCGGGGTCCGGTTTGTATAAATAAAGTTGTGTGGCGTTGACCGTGTGTTCCAGCACAAGAAGCTGGTGGAGGGCACGCTGTACGAGGAGGTGACCTCGGCCAGCTACTCGGAGAACGACATCAGCAACTCGCTGAAGAACGGCATCCTGTACCTGCAGGACCCCATCGATCATGTGAGCGCCCGGAGCGTTTCTATTGGCCCGTGCTGCCTCCCCATTGGTTGTACCGTCTCCTTATTGTGTGTGTGTGTGTGTGTGTGTGTGTGACAGACATGGACTCCTCACTACTTTGTGCTGACCTGCAACAAGATCTACTACTCTGAGGAGACGTCTCACTACCAGACGTCTGAAGAGGAGGAGGAGGATGAAGATGAGAAGGAGGTAATGATGATGATGGTGGTGATGGTGATGATGAGGATGATGACGGACATGAAGGAGAGGCAGTAGCTCAGGAGGTTGTCAGAGCGGTTGTCTGGCAAGGTAGGGTTGCTGGTTGTCTGGCAAGGAAGGTCGCTGGTTCGATCCCTGGGCTCCTCCCCCCTCCTAGCTAAGTGTGGATAACCCTACCTGCTCCTGACGTGTTGGTTGTTACCTTGCATGGTTGGCACCGCCGTCGGTGTATGAATCCGTAGCCTACTGCTAGCCTACTGTTAGATTAGATAAAATAAGACGGAACTTTATTAATCCCGAAGGAAATTCTTGTGCCAGGTTGCATAACAATACAGTACAATAAAACAATATGGAAGTCAAGCCTCGCCTCCTGCTACTACGACCATTAAATGGATTGACGATAACAGTGTGTCCTCGTCAGAAGTGAGACCTCTGCTGGTGAACAAAAAAAACATATTTTGGACGATTTATTCATATATCCTGCTTCAAAACTCCACAATATGTGTCAACATAATAAATATTACATGTACTTGTAAGATATGACCACAGGACAATTTTCAATCACTAACGGATGACTTCTTTTATCTCAACGGGTCACTTTGTAACACGTTAAGCCCCAACACTGGACGTGAATCAGAGGTCAGAGGTCAGAGGGTCTCTTGACTGTTCTATTCCCATGTTGTTCTGTTTCCCCGCCACCATGTTGTTGACAAGACGATCGCTGGCGACAGACAGGAAATCCACGCAGACGGGAAATCCACCCGGACAATGCAATCGCCTTTTTAAGTGTCAAATGAAACATTTTTACGCACCGGCGGTCCGGACGAAGGTTATCTCGCGTGCATCGCTCCTCTATCACTGGTTGTCATGGCGATTTATGGTGTGGAAGGAAACGTGATGTCGCCAAATAATTTTTTTTATTCTAAGCTCTAAGCCCTCTCTTCACTTTGCCGCCACCTCCTCTCTCCTTCTGTCCTCCTCTGCTCTCCACCTCCTTTCTCCTCTCGTCCTTTCGTTGTCTCTCTCCCCTCCTCTTCTTCCCTCCCCCCCTTCCCCCTCCCCCCTCTCCTCCTCCTCCTCTTCCCCCCTCTTTCTCTCCCCCTCTCTCTCTCTCCTCCTCTTACTCCTCCCCTTTTCCTCCCCCCTCTCTCCCTCCTTCTCCTCCTCCTCCCTGTCTCTCTCTCTCTCAACTCTTCCTCCTCCCCCCTCTTCTCTCCCCCTCTCTCTCTCTCCCCTCTTTCTCCTCCTCCTCCCCTGTCTCTCTCTCTCTCAACTCCTCCTCCTCCCCCTCTCTCTCTCCCCTCTCTCTCTCCTCCTACTCCTCTTCCTCTCTCTCTCTCTCTCTCTCTCTCCCTTCTTCCCTCCCCCTCCCCTCTCTCCCCCTCTCCTCCTCTTCCTCCTCTCTCTCAACTCCTCCCCCCTATCTCTCCCTTCTTCCCTCCCCCTCCCCTCTCTACTCCTCTTCCTCCTCCCCCCCTCTCTCTCCCCCTGTCTCTCTCCTTCTGTCCTCCTCTCCTCTCCACCTCCTTTCTCCTCTCGTCCTTTCGTTGTCTCTCTCCCCTCCTCTTCTTCTCCCCCCTCTCCATCTCCTCCTCCTGCTTCTCTTCTTCCTTCTCCTCCTCCTCCCCTGTCGCTCCCTTCTTCCCTCCCCCTCCCCTCTCTCCCCCCCTCCTCCTACTCCTCTTCCTCCTCTCTCTCTCTCTCTCTCCTCCTCCTTCTTCTCCTCTTCCTCCTCTCTCTCCCTTCTTCCCTCCCCCTCCCCTCTCCTCCCCCCTCTCCTCCTCTTCCTCCTCCGCCTCCTCTCTCTCCCCCTGTCTCTCTCAACTCCTCCCCCCCTCCTCCTTCTCTCTCCTCCTCCTCCTCCTCCCCCTCTCTCTCTCCTCCTACTCCTCTTCCTTCTCTCTCCTCCTCCTCCTGCTCCTCCTCCTCCTCCTGCAGGAGTGCAACAACAACAACAACAACAACGAGCCTCCCGGCGTAGAGCGATGGTTCCACGGGAAGCTCGGCGGCGGTCGTGACGGGCGTCAGGTGGCCGAGAAGCTGCTGCAGGACTACTGCGAGGGCGGAGCCAACGACGGCACCTTCCTGGTGCGCGAGAGCGAGACCTTCGTGGGCGACTACACCCTCTCCTTCTGGTCAGTGGCGCCACCTTGGGGTCGGGGGTCGCTAGTGTCCCCCTCTTGGTCTGGTTCCTCCAACCAATGGGGGACTTGGGGAGAGAGACAGTGACAGTACAGTAATATTCTTATGCGAGCAAAAACAATAGTAATTAGTCACTAGTAGATAGTCGCAGCAACATGTGACGATAAAGGAAGTCGAATGTAATCGTAAGTCCAATAATAGTCCAATAATACAATACTCCAATAGTCCAAAGAAATCCAATAATAGTCCAAAAGAAAGGTAATCAAATAGTGTATGTATCAGGTTTATAACCTGCTGGGCAGCAGTAGAATTACAAACAATCCATTTATCATCCAAATAACCTCCCTCACCCCTACCTCTCTCCACCTCACTCTCTCCCTCTCTCTCACTCCCTCTCTCACTCCCTCCCTCTCTCTCACTCCCTCTCTCTACCTCACTCTCCCCCCTCTCCCTCCCCTCTCTCTCCCCTCCTCTCTCTCTCCTCTCCCTCCCCCTCCTCTCTCCCTCTCTCTCCCTCCTCTCTCTCACTCCCTCCCCTCCTCTCCACCCCTCTCTCTCCCTCTCCCCTCTCTCTCCCCTCCTCTCTCTCCTCTCCTCTCTCCCCTCTCTCTCTCTCTCTCTCCTCCCCACTCTCCCCCCCTCTCCCTCTCCCTCTCCTCTCCTCTCTCTCCCCTCCCCCTCCCCTCTCTCTCTCTCCTCTCTCCCCCCCTCTCTCTCTCCCTCCTTCTTCTCCCTCTCCCTTCCTCCCTCTCTCCCCCTCTCCTCCCTCTCCTCCTCTCTCTCCTCCCTTCTCTCTCTTCCCCTCCCTCTCTCTCGCTCTCTCCCCCTCTCTTCCCCTCCCTCTCTCTGCCTCCCCTCCCTCCCCCAGGCGTTCGGGGCGTGTCCAACACTGCCGGATCCACTCCCGCCAGGAGTCAGGCTCCACCCTCTTCTTCCTGACGGACAACCTGGTGTTCCCCAGCCTGCAGCGGCTCGTCTCCCACTACCGCCGCTCGCCGCTGCGCTGCCACCAGTTCCAGATGGCGCTGGGGAGCCCCGTGCCGCAGCCCAACGCACACGAGGCCAGAGCCAGTCGCTGTGTGTGTGTGTGTGTGTGTGTGTGTGTGTGTGTGTGTGTGTGTGTGTGTGTGTGTGTGTGTGGTGGTGTGTGTGTGTGTGTGTGTGTGTGTGTGTGTGTGTGTGTGTGTGTGTGTGTGTGTGTGTGTGTGTGTGTGTGTGAACGTGATTGGCCGTTACAAGACAGATTTGTCATGTGACTAAAATTGGCGTCGTGGCATAGATTACTATGTTGAGGATCAGGGATTATCATGTTTAAAACTAAAATATTTAATCAATTAAGTGTGTCATTTAATATGGAATAGATCTATGATTGGTTTCCAACTTGGTTGATGGTGGTGATGGTGGTGGTGGTGCTGATGGTGGTGGTGTGTGTGTAGGTGGTTCCACTCCAACCTGAGCCGGGTCCAGGCTGAACACATGCTGATGCGCGTCCCGCGGGACGGAGCCTTCCTGGTCAGGAAACGCAGCGAGACACACTCCTACGCCATCTCCTTCAGGTAACACACACACACACACACACACACACACACGCACGCACGCACTCACCACACACACCACACCACGCACACACACACACACGCACACACACACACACATGCCTGCATGTGAGTGTGTGTGCTGTGTGTGGTGTGCTGTGTGTGTGTGTGTGTGTGTGTGTGTGTGTGTGTGTGTGTGTGTGTGTGTGTGTGTGTGTGGTGAGGGCTGGTTTATCCTGTGTGACTAGCCAATGCACTACAGGTGTGTACCGCATTCTAACACTCTGTCTCTCTATCTCCCTGTCTCTCCGTCTCTGTCTCTCTCTCTCCTCTGTCTCTGTTCCTCTCTGTCTCTCTCTCTCTGTTCTCTGCCTCTGTCTCTCTCTCTCTCTCTCCTCTCTGTCTCTCTCCTGTCTCTCTCTCTGTCTCTCTTCTCTCTGTCTCTCTCTCTGTCTCTCTCTGTCCTCTCTGTCTCTCTGTCTGTCTCTCTGCTCTCTGTCTCTCTGTCTCTCTGTCTCTGTCTCTCTGCTCTCTGTCTCTGTCTCTCTGTCTCTCTCTCTGCCTCTCTGTCTCTCCCTCTCACCCTCTGTCTCTCTGTCTCTCCCTCTCACCCTCTGTCTCTCTCTCTCTGTCTCTCCCTCCCTCCCCCCTCCCTCCCCCAGAGCGGAGGGGAAGATCAAGCACTGTCGTCTGCACCAGGAGGGCCGTCTCTTCATGCTGGGCAGCTCGGCGGAGTTCGAGAGCCTGGTGGACCTGGTGCGCTACTACGAGAAGCACCCGCTGTACCGCAAGATGAGGCTCCGCTACCCCATCAACGAGGACGCGCTGGACCGCATGGGCACCACGGTGAGGCCCCGCCCACTGCCCCGCCCACTGCCCTTCCCTTGGCCCCGCCCACCGCCAGCCACTAGCTTAGACGTTACAGTGCCCCTAGCTCACCGTCAGGTGTGAGCGTGATTGGCTGTTACAAGTGTGATTGACTGTCTTGTGTGATTGGTTGAAGCTGATTGGTTGGAGCTGATTGGTTAATGCTCATTGGTTCACGCTGATTGGTTTGAAGCTGATTGGTTGAGACTGATTGGTTGGGGCTGATTGGTTGATTCTGATTGGCTGGTTGTTCCTCAGGAGCTGGACTACGGGGCGCTGTACGAAGTCCGGACGCCTCACTTCTATGTGGAGGCCAACAAGATGCCCACGGCTCGGGTAGGAGAGCTAACCGAACACACACACACACACACACACACACACACACACACACACACATACTGAACACAGTATAGCCTCATCTGATTGGATGAATGTTGTATATACCCTCATCTGATTGGATGCTATCTGTATCCCATGCCATGACAATAAAGTTGAATCAGGCAGTACTCCAAATAGAAGTACAGTGAAATGTGTGTGTGTGTGTGTGTGTGTGTGTGTGTGTGTGTGTGTGTGTGTGTGTGTGTGTGTGTGTGTGTGTGTGTGTGTGTGTGTGTGTGTGTGTGTGTTGCAGTGCACGGTCAAGGCCCTGTATGACTACCGCGCTCAGAGGGAAGACGAACTCTGCTTCCCCAAGCAAGCGCTCATCCTCAACGTGGACAAACAGGAGGGCGGCTGGTGAGTGAGTGTGTGTTTGTGATCGTGTGTGTGTGTGTGTGTGTGTGTGTGTGTGTGTGTGTGTGTGTGTGTGAGTAGTCCACGTCTATCCTGTGTGTCACTCCTGCGCTTCCCCTCCGGCCCTCTAGGTGGCGCGGCGACTACGGGGGGAAGAAGCAGCTCTGGTTTCCTGCTAATTACGTGGAGGAAGTTCCCCCCACCCCCACCACGGAGCCCGACGAGGCCGTGAGTTGACAGACACCTTCAGGCATCATTAATCAAATCTATAATCTATAAATCATGATTGGTTTGGTTTTTTGAATAAAAAACAACCTGCCAGTCCCTGATTGGTTGAAGCTTATTGGTTGGATCTGATTGGTTGGGTCTGATTGGTCGGAGCCGATTGGTTTGAATCTGATTGGTTTGAATCTGATTGGTTTGAATCTGATTGGTTTGAATCTGATTGGTTGGAGCTTATTGGTCGGTTGTTCCGGGGAACATTCTGTCCCTGTTAATCTGTGATCATGTGATCATTTTGAGGTTCACTCAGTTCATCCAGGGGGGGTTTAGTCATTTGACCTCGGTCGTGTTTCTACAATATTTAGTCAGCTGCTGGTTAAAGATAAACCTGTCTCTATTCTAGCAAAGTTATCTATTGTATGTCTACGTGTGCATCTGTGTCCAGACCTCGGAGAACAGTCCACTGGGAACGTTCCTCAAAGGCTTCGTGGGCGACTACACCCTCTCCTTCTGGTCAGTGGCGCCACCTTGGGGTCGGGGGTCGCTAGTGTCCCTCCTCTTGGTCTGGTTCCTCCAACCAATGGGGGACTTGGAGAGAGACAGTGACAGTACAGTAATATTCTTATGCGAGCAAAAACAATAGTAATTAGTCACTAGTATAGTGATAGATAGTCGCAGCAACATGTGACGATAAAGGAAGTCGAATGTAATCGTAAGTCCAATAATAGTCCAATAATACAATACTCCAATAGTCCAAAGAAATCCAATAATAGTCCAAAAAGAAAGGTAATCAAATAGTATATGTATCAGGTTTATAACCTGCTGGGCAGCAGTAGAATTACAAACAATCCATTTGTCATCCAAATAACCTCCCTCACCCCTACCTCTCTCCACCTCACCTCTCCCCCTCTCTCTCCCTCTCTCTCCCCCCTCTCTCTCTCTCCCCCTCCTCTCTCTCTCCCTCCCTCCTCCCTCCTCTCCTCTCCTCTCCTCTCTCCCCTCTTCTCTCCTCCCTCCCTCCCTCTCTCTCTCCTCCTCTCCTCTCTCTCCCTCTCTCCTCCCTCTCTCTCCTCTCTCCTCCCTCTCCCTCTCGCTCTCCCCTCCCTCCTCTCTCCTCTCTCTCCTCTCTCTCCTCCCTCTCCCCCTCTCTCCTCTCCCTCCTCTCCTCTCCTCTCCTCTCCTCTCCTCGTCTCTCCTCTCTCCCCTCCCTCTGTCTCTCCCCTCCTCTCTCCCCTCCCTCCCTCTCTCTCTCCTCTCTCCCTCCCTCTCTCCCTCCCTCCTCTCTCTCTCCCTCCCTCTCTCTCCTCTCTCTCCCCCTCCCTCTCCTCCCTCTCTCTCCTCTCTCCCCTCTCCCGCTCTCTCCCCCTCTCTTCCCCTCCCTCTCTCTGCCTCCCCTCCCTCCCCCAGGCGTTCGGGGCGTGTCCAACACTGCCGGATCCACTCCCGCCAGGAGTCAGGCTCCACCCTCTTCTTCCTGACGGACAACCTGGTGTTCCCCAGCCTGCAGCGGCTCGTCTCCCACTACCGCCGCTCGCCGCTGCGCTGCCACCAGTTCCAGATGGCGCTGGGGAGCCCCGTGCCGCAGCCCAACGCCCACGAGAGCCGAGAGTCAGTCTCTCTGTGTGTGTGTGTGTGTGTGTGTGTGTGTGTGTGTGTGTGTGTGTGTGTGTGTGTGAACGTGATTGGCCGTTACAAGACAGATTTGTCATGTGACTAAAATTGGCGTCGTGGCATAGATTACTATGTTGAGGATCAGGGATTATCATGTTTAAAACTAAAATATTTAATCAATTAAGTGTGTCATTTAATATGGAATAGATCTATGATTGGTTTCCAACTTGGTTGATGGTGGTGATGGTGGTGGTGGTGCTGATGGTGGTGGTGTGTGTGTAGGTGGTTCCACTCCAACCTGAGCCGGGTCCAGGCTGAACACATGCTGATGCGCGTCCCGCGGGACGGAGCCTTCCTGGTCAGGAAACGCAGCGAGACACACTCCTACGCCATCTCCTTCAGGTAACACACACACACACACACACACACACACACACACACACACACACACACACACACACACACACTGCTGGACATGTCAGTGGTCTCTTGAGAGAGAGTGTGTGTGTGTGTGTGTGTGTGTGTGTGTGTGTGTGTGTGTGTGTGTGTGTGTGAGTGTGTGTGTGTGTGTGTGTGTGTGTGTGTGTGTGTGTGTGTGTGTGGTGAGGGCTGGTTTATCCTGTGTGACTAGCCAATGCACTACAGGTGTGTACCGCATTCTAACACTCTGTCTCTCTATCTCCCTGTCTCTCCGTCTCTGTCTCTCTCTCTCTGCCTCTGTCTCTGTATCTCCCTGTCTCTCCGTCTCTCTCTCTATCTCCCTGTCTCTCTGTCTCTCTCTCTCTCTCTCTCTCTCTCTCTCTCTCTCTCTGTCTCTCTCTCTCTCTCTCTGTCTCTGTCTCTCTCTCTCTCTCTGTCTCTCTCTCTGTCTCTCTCTCTCTCTCTGTCTCTCCCTCTCACCCTCTGTCTCTCTGTCTCTCCCTCTCACCCTCTGTCTCTCTCTCTCTGTCTCTCCCTCTCTCCCTCTCACCCTCTGTCTCTCCCTCTCACCCTCTGTCTCTCCCTCCCTCCCCCAGAGCGGAGGGGAAGATCAAGCACTGTCGTCTGCACCAGGAGGGCCGTCTCTTCATGCTGGGCAGCTCGGCGGAGTTCGAGAGCCTGGTGGACCTGGTGCGCTACTACGAGAAGCACCCGCTGTACCGCAAGATGAGGCTCCGCTACCCCATCAACGAGGACGCGCTGGACCGCATGGGCACCACGGTGAGGCCCCGCCCACTGCCCTTCCCTTGGCCCCGCCCACCGCCAGCCACTAGCTTAGACGTTACAGTGCCCCTAGCTCACCGTCAGGTGTGAGCGTGATTGGCTGTTACAAGTGTGATTGACTGTCTTGTGTGATTGGTTGAAGCTGATTGGTTGGAGCTGATTGGTTAATGCTCATTGGTTCACGCTGATTGGTTTGAAGCTGATTGGTTGACACTGATTGGTTGACACCGATTGGTTGAAGCTGATTGGTTGGGGCTGATTGGTTGATTCTGGTTGTTCCTCAGGAGCTGGACTACGGGGCGCTGTACGAAGTCCGGACTCCTCACTTCTATGTGGAGGCCAACAAGATGCCCACGGCTCGGGTAGGAGAGCTAACCGAACACACACACACACACACACACACACACACACACACACACACACACACACTGAACACAGTATAGCCTCATCTGATCGGATGAATGTTGTATGTACCCTCATCTGATTGGATGCTATCTGTATTCCCTTGCACTGGTGCTATGCCATGACAATAAAGTTGAATCAGGCAGTACTCCAAATAGAAGTACAGTGAAATGTGTGTGTGTGTGTGTGTGTGTGTGTGTGTGTGTGTGTGTGTGTGTGTGTGTGTGTGTGTGTGTGTGTGTGTGTGTGTGTGTGTGTGTGTGTGTGTGTGTGTGTGTGTGTGACTGTGTTGCAGTGCACGGTCAAGGCCCTGTATGACTACCGCGCTCAGAGGGAAGACGAACTCTGCTTCCCCAAGCAAGCGCTCATCCTCAACGTGGACAAACAGGAGGGCGGCTGGTGAGTGAGTGTGTGTTTGTGATCGTGTGTGTGTGTGTGTGTGTGTGATCGTGTGTGTGTGTGTCGTGTGTGTGTGTGTGTGATCGTGTGTGTGTGTGTGTGTCTGTGAGTCCACGTCTATCCTGTGTGTCACTCCTGCGCTTCCCCTCCGGCCCTCTAGGTGGCGCGGCGACTACGGGGGGAAGAAGCAGCTCTGGTTTCCTGCTAATTACGTGGAGGAAGTTCCCCCCACCCCCACCACGAGCCCGACGAGGCCGTGAGTTGACAGACACCTTCAGGCATCATTAATCAAATCTATAATCTATAAATCATGATTGGTTTGGTTTTTTGAATAAAAAACAACCTGCCAGTCCCTGATTGGTTGAAGCTTATTGGTTGGATCTGATTGGTTGGGTCTGATTGGTCGAAGCTGATTGGTCGAAGCTGATTGGTCGGAGCCGATTGGTTTGAATCTGATTGGTTTGAATCTGATTGGTCGGAGCTGATTGGTCGGCGCCGATTGGTTTGAATCTGATTGGTTGGAGCTGATTGATTGGAGCTGATTGGTCGGTTGTTCCGGGGAACATTCTGTCCCTGTTAATCTGTGATCATGTGATCATTTTGAGGTTCACTCAGTTCATCCAGGGGGGGTTTAGTCATTTGACCTCGGTCGTGTTTCTACAATATTTAGTCAGCTGCTGGTTAAAGATAAACCTGTCTCTATTCTAGCAAAGTTATCTATTGTATGTCTACGTGTGCGTCTGTGTCCAGACCTCGGAGAACAGTCCACTGGGAACGTTCCTCAAAGGCTTCGTGGATGTTCCCAGCTGCCATGTGGGTGAGTCCCGGCCCCGACGCTCACCACACTCTTGGCCACGCAGGACGACACTTGGCACCGACGTCCTGATCTCCGATGTTCAGCACTGTCATGCCCGACTGATACCCACGAATACACACGCTCAGACTTTAGATTAATATCGATTGCCGATTTTGGTTTCCTGCCCAGACTCTGTGCCATCTCCGCCCAGAAGTTCTGCTGTAACACAGTAGGACTGCTGGATCAGAGGTTCTGCTGTAACACAGTAGGACTGATCAGAGGTTCTGCTGTAACACAGTAGGACTGCTGGATCAGAGGTTCTGCTGTAACACAGTAGGACTGCTGGATCCCAGAGTCCTCTTGGCCTGACACGCCCATCACCCCCTCCCCCCCCCTAGCGGTGGTGAAGGAGGGGAAGAGCTCCAGACCCTTCGTCTTCACGCTGCACACCCAGCAGCCGTCCTCCCGGCCGGGCCAGGCGATGGACGTGGCGGCCGACTCCCTGGAGGACCTGACCGCCTGGGTGGCCAAGATCCGGGAGGCTGCGCAGAACGCCGACGCGCGGGTAGGTGTTGGGTGGTGGGTGGTGGTGTTGGTGGTGATGGAGGTGGTGGAGGTGGTGGCACCTGAAGGAACCCCCTCCTCGCTTTGAGAGAGAACCCGGGGTTAGCAGAGCGGAGGAGGGGTGTTGGTGCAGGTGTTTGGAGACATCTGATGATGCCTGGAGATGTGATGGGAGGACATCTTGGTTAAGACACGACCGTGATGTTGGTCCAGATGCAGGAGGAGAAGCAGATGGAGAGGAGGAAGAAGATCGCGGTGGAGCTGTCGGACCTGGTGGTCTACTGCAGACCTGTGCCCTTCAACGAGCGAAGTAAGACGATTCTTCACGTACGCCGTGTGCCGTCCGCCACCACCCAAGCTTCATTGGCCCTGCCCATTATAGGGCTGACAACATTTTTTTTCTCTCCCGTCTCTTCTCTCTCTCTTCGTCTCTCTCCCCTCCACCTCTCTCTCCATCCCTCTCTCCTCTCCCTCTACCTGCTCCCTGTCTCTCCCTCTACTCTACCTCGCCTCTCCCTCTTTCTCCCTATCTCTCTCCCTTCCTCCCCTCGCTGTCCTCTCTCCATCTCTCTCCTTGGCCCTCCCCCTCTCCCGCTGGCTTCTTCTCTCTCTCCCCCTCTTCCTCTCCCTCCCTTTACCTCTCTCCTCTCTCTTCCCTGCCCCTTCCCCTCTCTCTCTGCTCTCTTCCCTCTCCCTCACCCACTCTCTCCTTCTCTCTCTGTCCCTCCCCCTCTCCCTTCTCTGCTTTCGCCCTCTCCTTCCCCCTCTCTCTCTCCCTATCTCTCCCTTTCCCACTCTCTCCCTCCCTCCCTCTCTCTTCCTCTCCCTTTCCCACTCTCTCCTTCTCTCTCCCTCCCCCTCTCCCTCCCCCTCTCACTCCCCCCTCCCCCTCCCTCCCTCTCTCTCTCCCTATCTCTCCCTTTCCCTCTCTCTCCCTCCCTCCCTCTCTCTCTCCCTTTCCCACTCTCTCCTTCTCTTTCCCTCCCCTTCCCCCTCTCCCTCCCCCTCTCTCTCTCCCTCCCCCTCCCCCTCTCCCTCTCTCTCCATCCCTCTCCCCCCCCCAGAGATCGGGACAGAGAGGGCATGTTCCCGGGACATGTCCTCGTTCCCGGAGACCAAGGCCGAGCGTCTGGCCACGCGGGGGGGGCGGGGCCGCCGCTTCCTGCAGTACAACCGGCGGCAGCTCTCCCGGGTCTATCCCCGCGGCCAGCGCCTCGACTCCTCCAACTACGACCCGCTGCCCCTCTGGCTCTGCGGCTCCCAGCTGGTGGCCCTCAACTTCCAGACCCCCGGTGAGCCGCAGGGGGGGGTGGGGCGTGGCCGTGGGCGTGGCCGTGGGCGTGGCCGTCATGTGCTAGTGGGCGTGGCCGCGGCAGTCGGTGATGTGCTAGTGGGTCTATGTGCTCGTTAGCGTTGTGGTTGGTTCTGTTCTACTTAGAGTTGTGGTCGGTAACGTGTGTGTGTGTGTGTGTGTGTGTGTGTGTGTGTGTGCGTGCGTGTGTGTGTGTGTGTGTATATGTGTAGACAAGCCCATGCAGATGAACCAGGCTCTGTTCCTGCTGGGAGGGGGGAGTGGCTACGTGCCCCACCCCGACGTCATGAGAGACGACGCCTTCGACCCTTTCGACAGGGACACCCTGCGCCTGGACCCAATCACCATTCAGCTGCAGGTCAGGTGATCACTGTGGCACGCCCGTATAAGAGCATGGTGTTCTTAATGGCTCGCTAGCTCGTATCTAACTGTGGCTAATATTTATAAACTCATAGCCTATTTTACATTTACATTACATTTACATTTAGGGCATTTGGCAGACGCTTTTATCCAAAGCGACTTACAAAGAGTGTTTTGAGAATTTTAGAGAGAATTTTACTGCTTTCCTCTCCAACATTTGAAATAAAAATTGTATTCCATATTCGTATTTCCCAAATTATCTCTATTTCCAGTTGCACCTTCCTAGAGAATCCCAGAATGAATAATTTTCACCAAAAAATGATGAATTCTTCTAACTAATCCAGGTTTGGTTCTCACTCCAGTCCTATAGTCCGGTCCTAGGGAATCCACTTCTTACCTCTCACCACACTCCTCAAGAGTCCGGTCCTCGTGAGTCAAGTCCACATCTCACTGTCGCCCCTCTCTCTCTCTCTCTCTCTGTGTCTCTGTCTGTGTCTCTCTCTCTCCCAGGTGCTGGGTGCTCGCCACCTGCCTAAAACGGGCCGCAGCATCGTGTGCCCCTTTGTGGAGGTGGAGGTCTGCGGTGCCGACTACGACAGCTGTAAGAGCAAGACGGAAGTTGTCGGTAAGACCCGGACACACACACACACACACACACACACACACACACACGCGATGTATGAGGAATAACACGGGGGGTGATTGTGATTGGTAGATTGACTTGAATGATCCTGATTGGTGGTTTGGTTGACGCTTGAGGATTGTGATTGGTGGTTTGGTGTGTGTGTGGTGATTGGTGATAGTGATTGGTAATAGTGATTGGCGATTGGTGATGGTCATGGTGATTGGTCATGGTGATTGGGCATTGGTGATAGTGATTGGTGATAGTGATTGGGGATTGGGAATTGATGATAGTGATTGGTGATAGTGATTGGTGCGCTGACTCTGCCCCGCCTCCCCTCGCCAGCGGACAACGGGCTGAACCCGGCGTGGCTCCAGACGCCGTTTGTGTTCGACGTGCGGAACCCCGCCTTCTGCTTCCTGCGCTTCACCGTGTACGACGAGGACATGTTCAGCGACCCCAATTTCCTGGCCCAGGCGACGTACCCGGTCCGCCTGCTGCGCACCGGTACGCCTCGCAGGACCCCCGTTACGCCACCGGGTGTGATCAGCCACTTAAGAATCTCCAGGTTTATGACATCACAAGCGGGAGTGTCCTCCACCCCCAGATGTACGGTGGATGGATCAGCCTACCAGTTGATACAGTCCCACTGGGTAGGCTGGTATAGGCTGATCTATCCAGCATACTTCTAGGTGGACACTCCCACTTGTGATGTCACGTGGGGCCACACCAACCGTTTTTTGAAACCGCTTGGAATGGCTCATCATCACGCTCACACCTGGTGGTGTAATATGTCTCCTTTCATATATTTAATATAATTTGGTCATTATATTGAATGAGTTACTTTAATGTATGTTGTCATATTGATTCTTGATGCTGACTCTTATTTTTATTATCAGGTCTATTTTATTTTGAGTCAATCTGGGGAACATTAATATTGAACCTTATTGATTTCTTCACATTTAAACTTGTATTGAGTCACGTTGTTATATTTCATCATTATATTGAGCTGTTGCATAGTTGCATAGATTCTGTATTTACTTCATGTTGTCTTTATATTATGCCTAGGCTGAGTTATTATAATGACACTGTTACTATAATATAATATAATGTATATATTATAATATAATATGTTGAGTCCAAGGTGTGTCTGTGTTCAGGCTACCGGAGCGTTCCTCTGAAAAACTGCTACAGCGAGGAGCTCGAGCTAGCTTCACTCCTCATCCACATTGAAATAGTCAATGCAAAGGTAATGTCTCTCTCTCTCTCTCGTTCTCTCACACACACACACAAACACACACCCTCTCTCTCTCCTGCTCTCAGAGGACGATGTTAAGAGATGATTCATTCTCTCCTCTCTGCAGGAGGAGGACGACCAGAACCTCTACTCCTCCATCCAGCGGCTGCGTGACCTCACCAGCCAGCTGTCCAATCAGGTGTCGGTGTTGGAGCGCACGGGTTCGGCCGACCAGAGTTACCAGCAGAGCCTGGATGAGCTGCGGGACGCCCAGGACCAGCTGAGTGAGCTGGTGGAGGCCCGGAACCACAGGTACACCCTGGTCTGCTCCACCCGAATCTGCTGCACCCTGAAGTAGAGGCCCCCCGAACCACACACACACACACATGCTCCGAACAGGATCATCCCAGTCTTCTATTTTTATTTGATATTTAAAATGTTATTTCTTGTGTTTTACATTTCATCTTTCCTTGTCTTCCTTTGTAAAGTACTATGAAAGGTCCTTGTGTTACATAATGTTGAATAATTATTTGTGGGAGTGTGTGTGTTTGGTGGCTGGCTTAATTGACCTCACCTGGCCCAGTTAGTCTGGGGGGGGCGGGGCTACAGCCTCACCTGGCCCAGTTAGGGTCTGGGGTGGGGTGAGGGCTGCACACCTGTGATGTATTGGCTAATCAGTGCACACACACTCAGGGAGCGCTAGCATTATATAATATGCAATATAAATAAACTTTTCTCTCTCTGATCTTCTCAGGTTGATGGAGAGGAAGAGGAGAGAGAGGCTGAGGCAACAGTTGGCCACAAAGCGCAGTTAAGGCTTCCCTCCACCAGAGGGGGACGGCTCCCCTGCGACCGCCGCTCTCGCAGCCGTGTGCTGCTGCTGCAACCGAAACACAACCAATGGAAAACTGGAAGAAATGTTGCTCTCTCTACAAATTAATATATTCAAGAAGAGTTGATTTTGAAAAAGCTAAACTTGTTTAGAATAGAAACAATAATGGAGCTTGCAGACCTGAGATAGAGAGTGAGATAGTGAGAGAGAGAGACTATGAGGTGAAGGCACGCATTGCAGAAGAAGAAGAAGAATCATGTATCCTAAGGACACGCAATGTAACTATGAAGGGGTCAAAGGTCAAAACCCAGACTCTGAACTCGCTTTAAACTGAACTCGAGACTCTGGGCGAACTACCCATATTTGCCTCGGCCAAAATGAAGCGTGGAGACGGAAGTCTACTTCTCGCAATCAAGACCACGTCTTCTATTGGCTGAGCAGACGGGAAGTCCCGCCCCCCCCACCACCAGGCGGTCGACACTTCCTGTTGTACCTGGGAGAACTCAAACTGGATGTTTTGTGCGTTGAGCTCAGCGCCACACCGTACCGAGGAGGTGGTTTACTGCAGTAAAGGGCTCTACTGTACGTCTAATAATAAGATTTACCCGGAATCCTCCAGTGATCTCTCATCATGGCGGAAGTCATCAGGAATCGTGAAGGTCTCTGGGGCGGGACTAAACACGCGGGGATGTGATTGTAGTAGACGGGGTCCCAGCCGTCTTTCTATTGGTCACGCCCCCACCGTGAGCAAGTTTGGTTGAGCAGTAGGAATATTAAAAGCCTTGAAATATGCGGGAATCCCATTCATACATTTAAGCAGCTCACAGACCTTTAGGAATGCGCCACGCGAAACACAGACATGAGGGCTCTCTCTGTAAATCTCTCTCCCCTCCCTCCCTCCCTCCTTCCTTCCTCCCTCCCTCCTTCCTTGTCTCAGGTGTGTCAATGTCATTGCAAACACACACACACACACACACACACACAAGGGCTAGGCTTTGTGTGTGGATCATCGTCCGTCATTATGCACACATTATCCAGACGCTAAATGAAACCAATCAGAGAATAACGTGTATGGACGACGGTATATGGACTGTCTCTTGGGGAAATAATATTGTATTTGTGTACTTCAATCTCCCTTTACATGCTTCTCCCTGGTGTGTGTGTGTACGTGTTTGTGTGTGTGTGTGTGTGAGATTGAGTGTTTCTCTTTGTGCGTACGCTAACGGTATTCTGAGTAATATTAATATTATTGGTGTTATTAATCTGCATTCACACACAAAAATGCTGTGCAGGTTCCCATTTAATAAATCCCCTTTGTGTCAACAAGTCTCGAGTCATGTTGAGCGACGGTTTATTAATAATAATAATAATAATAATAATAATAATAATAGGAAGGCAGGATATAAATTAGGCCTGACTCATGGTTGCCGGTTCAATTCCTCCTCAGACGACGAGCCAAACTGTCAATTAGCGACAGACCGCAGTCAATGGTTTACCCCTAACTTCCCCCCCCCCCCCCTCGGACAGCCGAAAGTAAACCCCGGTTTACCATCTGCAGCCCAAACTCCGGCGCATTCGGACGGTGTGCTTTTTATAAGTGCGCACTTTCCTTCGGCGGAGTACATTATAATCGTAACGGGAGACACTGTGGAGTATTTTATGGAAGGTGAGGAAGAGGAGGGTGTGAGGATGAGGACACGTGTGCAGGACGTCAACCCCCTTGGTGAGAGCCGTCGGAGACTCGCCCGGCGGCGCGTTGAGGGCCCGCGCGCTGCAGGTCACGCAGGAGCTCGCGCAGGTCGGTCCGACTCGCTTAAAGTCTGTTTAAGCGACTTCAAGCTGACTTCATCCAAAGCGTCACGGAACGCTTGGTTTACCCTCTCTCTCCTCTCTCTCTCTCTCTCTCTCTCGTTTCCAGGGGGTCCCGAAGGCCTTCACCCGGGTGGTCGACGTGTCCTCCATGGATCCGCAACGGGCAGGGTTCCAGCCCATCTCTTACCTGCGCCAGGTGTGTGTGGGGGGCCTGAGTCTATCACAATATAGAGCGACCAAACACACCACACGACTCTCTATGCTGCTGGGTCTGTGGAGAAGAGTGTATCTCTTTTAAATCAAATACACCGATGGGGCAGTTCTGACACACCACACACAACACACACACACACACACACACACACACACACACCTATAAGTGGCTTTGTTGGGCTCCTCCGAGGCCAGATTGGTGTTTTACCAAACCAGTTTATCGGTGAGATGGTCGGGTGAGGCTGCTTAAACCGGTAGCTCAGGAGGTAAGTAAGAGTGGTTGTCTGGCAACAGGAGGGTTGCTGGTTCGATCCCCGGGCTGTCTCTCTGTCTGTCTGTCTGTTCTCTCTCTCTCTCTCTCTCTCTCTCCCTCCTCAGGTGTTGGCGGTGTGTCTCTACCCTGAGCTCCTCAGGGATGAGAACTTTGCGTTAGATGTTCGCCAGAGAGCCCGGAGGCTCCTGCATGGCTGTGAGGGCTCCAGTGTGGGTACGCGTCACACACACACACACACACACACACACAACCGTAAAACCTTCTGCCAAATTACTAAATGACATAGATTCCATTTGCCGTGACCGATGAATTCACCCCTCTGGATCAATCAATCAATCAATCAATCAATCAAGTGTTATGATCGCTCAGTGTTCTGATCCGTCCATCCGTCCGTCAGGTTCGTACAGTCCTTCGAGTGGCCTGAGTTACATCCAGCACGGCATCGCCCAGTTCATCACCGGCCGAGACGCGGGCGTCCCGACAGACGCGGACAACATCATCATCTCCTCTGGGTCCCAGAGAAGTCTGATGGTACATCACCTCAGCACCCTCAGCGCCCTTAGAACCTCCCTAACGTAGGGAGTCATCAACCGTTCAACGACGCCGTCAATCCCGTGTTTTTCCGTTGACGCCGCCTGGTGTGAGCGTGATCAGCCCTTCCAAGCGTTTTCAGAATCTCCGGTTTCTGACATCACAAGCGGGAGTGTCCTCCACCCCCAGATGTATGGTGGATAGATCCGCCTACCAGTTGATGCAGTCCCACTGGGGAGGCTGGTAGGGCTGATCTATCCAGCATGCTGTACTTCTAGGTGGACACTCCCACTTGTGATGTCGAAACGGGAGAGGAAACCAGTTCTTGAAACTGCTTGGTTGCTTTAGCTGGAGTTCATCTGGTGGAAATAAAACCCAGGTATGGAAAAAAGCTGGAGCATTGAGGTCATTGGTCCTATTTGGACCTACCAATGGAGAACGCAATTCCCGGACCACCTCTCCATGTTTTCAGTGTCAATAGCAGTGGTATCCTCACAATGTGATTGGTTATGGTCTACAGGTGATGCTGAAGTTGCTCAGCAGTGCGCCGGGGGAACTCCAGAACGGGGTGTTGGTCCCCCTGCCCTCCCCCACACCCTGGCCATGGTGCTGGACCAGGCCGGGGTCAGACCGGTGACCTACCGCCTGCGAGAAGACACCGGCTGGGCCGTGGACCTGGAGGAGCTGCAGAGTGCCGTCCGCACCGCTAGGGGGTGCTGCAGGCCCATCGCCTTGTACCTCAGTAACCCAGGAAACCCCACAGGTAGCAGACCCTCGGTGCTGCTGCTGTGAAACCATTATCTGGACACCCTCTTTAACAGCACAGTCAATAGTCAACGAAATGGACATGAGACATTTATAATGTTTAATTTGAAATTTGATTAAGAGGCTAATTCTTCTCTGTTGTCTTCTCTCAACAGGCCATGTACAAAACCGAAAGTCAATCGAAGAAGTGATCAAATTTGCTGCAGCAGAGCGACTCTTCCTATTGGTTGATGAGGTAACGATACAAATCTCTGATTGGTGATTTTAAATCCATACTACAGCAAACACATCTCTAGAAGATGTCCAAAGTCTTTCAGAGTCCGACATGTCATCATCATATCTTCTAGGTGGACCAGGACAGTGTGCACGGACCAGGGGTCCAGTTTGTCTCCTATAAGAAGGTTCTGTTTGAGATGGGCCCAGGGTACTGGGACCGGGTGCAGATGGCGTCCTTCTACTCCTTATCCAATGGCATCATGGGAGAGTGAGTTCTCGTTATGAATAAAACATCCACTTCCAGTACCAGTTCGATGTTTGACGGGTTCAGTTGGCGAGAGAGAGAACATAGCGCTTTCAATCAGTTAAAGGGGAAACGTCAAGCTCAGCTATTGTGTAATATTGGTCACATCATATCATGTGTTCTTGTGACGCCTCACATCATATTGTGTTCCAGGTGTGGCCTGAGAGCCGCGTACACGGAGCTGCTGAACGTGGACCAGGAAGTGATGCGCTCAGTCGAGACTGTGCAGTGTATGGACATCAGCGGCCCGATCCTGGGTCAGCTGTCCCTGGACGTGATGCTCCGCCCACCCCGGCCCTCTGACCCCTCCTACAACGCCTACACTCGGGTAGGGCACAACCTGTTGGTGCAGTTTGACGCATGAATGAGATGCTGAATACATTTGAGTTGTGTATTTAATTCTACAGCGTTTGGGCCACTGCCTGTCTGCCCGATTTCCCGTCGAGAAATAAATTCAGTTCTTATTTAAAGGCGCAATTGATAACATAGATAGCATTCAGCCACTAGATGTCACGCTCCCTTTCTCCCCTTCCCATTCCTTTCCAGCGGTTGGCAGTTTGTCGCACAGCCCGCATATTTCGTGGTCGAGTGCAGTGAGTCGTGTCAAGTGAAGACATGATAGAGTCGTGTATTCATTTTGCAACTTGGAGGTTTTCATTCGCTAGAGTTTTAGCTTACTTAACGTGGTGGTTTTTCTGCACACTTTCTGGGATGTGCATTTGTTGGGAACCAAAAGTCAGACATCCTACAGATAGGATGAACTAAATACCAATTTTGGGCCCGGCAACATTTTAAAAATGATTCACAATCATAATTAATCTCCTGCGGTATGTCTTTTCCACAGCAACTGTTTTTCCCAACCAATCCGGCCCCTTTGTTTTGTCCGTCGCAGGAGATTCTGACCAATCACAGGACTCTGGCTGAGAACGCCCGGCGAGCGCGAGACTTCCTGGATTCCCTCCCGGGGCTGAGCTGCCAGCCGGCCGTGGGAGGAGCCTATGTTTACCCCAGCATAGACATCCCTGCAGGCCTGCTGCAGAGAGCACAGGTAACCACACCCCAGCTCACCTGCTGGGAGAAGCAGGTAGCAAGCAGTCAGCAAGCAGTCAGCAAGCAGGTAGCAAGCAGGTAGCAAAGCAGGTGAAATGGAGTTAGAT
Organism: Coryphaenoides rupestris; assembly: GCA_002895965.2. Classification (NCBI taxonomy): domain Eukaryota; kingdom Metazoa; phylum Chordata; class Actinopteri; order Gadiformes; family Macrouridae; genus Coryphaenoides; species Coryphaenoides rupestris. The sequence continues at coordinate 129,914 of PIJE02001202.1, read as the reverse complement.
TTTATATCTCGCTTTATCCAAAGCTCTTTACAGTATTGCCTCACATTCACCCATTCAGTACACGGACGGCGGGTGCCAACCATGGCAAGGTAACAACACAAACACGTCAGGAGCAGGTAGGGTTAGGTGGTGTCTTGCTCAGGGACACCTCGACACTTAGCTAGGAGGAGCGGAGCCCGGGGATCAAACAGCAATTGTTGATTGATTGATCCAGAGGGGTGAATTCATCGGTCACGGCAAATGGAATCTATGTCATTTAGTAATTTGGCAGAAGGTTTTACGGTTGTGTGTGTGTGTGTGTGTGTGTGTGTGACCGTACGCTCCCAGTACAGAAGACAGATCACCATATCAGCCTTTCCCACATTTACTGCACTTAGCCTTGTAGAAGAATCGAAATAAAAAAAAATTCACGGGTCGGGTACCCAAAACCCGTGGGAACCGTAGAGTTTCGGTTCCCAACCCTATGTCCGTCACTGGGACTATATTTCCAGGCCTGAATGATGTTCCCAGTCTGGCCCTAAATTGTACAATGGCTGTGCACTTCACACTTTACTGGACAGTAGTGACTAAAACCAATCATAATCAAATGCAGGAGCAATTATGTAATATGATAAAGAGTAGATATAGTTATATAGTCTCACAGTTACAACCGGCCCTTTGAGGGCAACTATAATGCTGATGTGGCCCGGGATGAAATTGAGTTTGACACCCCTGCTCTAGATGGTCTGGGGTTCAATCAAAGACTGTCCTGGTCTGTAGTGTCTTGGTCTGGAGGAGAACTGGCCCAGGTGGAGTCTCACGGTTAACTATTAACTGTCTGTTTGTCGCTGATCACGTTGTATATGTCGCTGATCACGTTACTGATTATACGTTACTTGTTATAAGAATGTCACTAGAATGTCGTATTACTTCTTCCACCACACCTCCTCAGTATCCCAGGAGGTTGTATCAAGACGCAGACCCGACAGTTCCATTTCCATTTCCATTTAGGGCATTTGGGCAGACGCTTTTATCCAAAGCGACTTACAAAGAGTACAGAGTACGGCCGACCTACACAAGCGGGTACTTACAAAGAGTACGGCCCTACACCTCCAGGGACGGCAAACAGAGTCATGTGCTCACACCAAACACACATTGAGCTGAAAATGTCTTTTATTGCAAGATGCCCTCACAGGTCATATAAAGATACCTCACCCTTCACTCTGTTGTCCCCCCCAGACTCTAACTGGGCCAATTAAGGCCGCCACCACACACACACACACACACACACACACACACACACACACACACACACACACACAATGCCCCACTAATGTCAACACTTGTATCATTAACAGACTCACTCTTCTACAGAGGGGTCATGCATGCATTAAATACTCTCGGATCATGAGTGTTCTCATCACTGTGTCAGGCTGTTGATTCACATTTTTGGTCAATTCTGTCTCCAAATGCAAACTTTTAGCTTGCACTCGTGACTTGAATACACAAATGGTTCAACAGGAGATACAGTATACAGTATATGGGTCTGACGAATGATCAAGATGGGTGACCTGAGTCCTGACAAGTACTGTATCTGTAAAGCACTCAAATGTCCTGGTTGTCAACATGCACACCCCTTCCAGGCGTTTCCATCCAGGCGTTTCCAGGTCAACACCTGTGTGAGTCCAGGAGGCGCAGGTGGAAAGCTGCAAGTCGCTCCAAGGCCTCGTCCAGGAGCATCGGAGAGACGCCAACACACAGCCTGAGAGAGGACACCACACACACACATATATATATATACCGTATTGGTCCGAATATAAGACGACCTTTTTTCCCCTCGAAATAGGTCCGAAAAAGTCGGGTCGTCTTATATTCGGGGTCTAGTATTCAGAGCGCAGCTTCTCTTCTTCGCCTCTCCCTTTAAATGTCAATACACATTCGCGGCCGGGAAAATACAGAAGCCGTCAGTCCGTCTACTGCGTGAATGGATCCTGCATGCATGGGATGCTGCTTCCTCACAGAGCATCATCCGTGGCTTTAAAAAATGTTGGACGGCAGTGAGGATGACGCGCTTTGGGAGGAGCCGGTGGAAGCGGAGCAGCTGGGGAGCGATGACAGCGAGAGCGAACACAGCGGGGCAGAGGACGTGTGTGAGGGATAGAGAGACATCGGAGGAGAAGTTTGGCGAATTTTAGTTAAGTTTAGTTAAATATGTGGCCTGTATTTTCTCTGTTATTTAAAAATGTTCCCAATGTTGCTTGATTATTGCTTGATATTAATTTTGAATCATACTGTACATATTTTGCCTTGAAAGTGCCGTGGCCTTTACCGGCATTATTATTATTGTCATTAATATAACAAGTGTTTAATTCACTGTGTTTTTAATATTGTTATTTTAAAATAAAATGAAGTTCTTTGTTCTGCAAATCTGGTCTGAAAATCTTTTTTTCTAAATGTTTGTGTTGAAAAACGGGGGGTCGTCTTATAATCAGGGTCGTCTTATATTCGGACCAATACGGTAGTATATATATATATACCTTCACTGGGACTGTGTGTGTGTGTGTGTGTGTGTGTGTGTGTGTGTGTGTGTGTGTGTGTGTGTGTGTGTGTGTGTGTGTGTGTGTGTGTGTCTAACCTGAGGTGGTGTTCTCCACCCGTGTGTCCGTTCTCGCTCCCCGCTCCAACACAGACTCCCTGCTCCTCCAGGAGCTGCTGGCAATACACAACATCAGGCTGGACACCTGCAGCCTGGACGGACACACACACACACACGCATTAAAGACAAGTACGTGCGTAGGTCTGGTGAGTATCCAAGGGTCACCATTGGTCTCAAATGTTTCTGCTGAAGGATACTTCAGTAACTTTTCTATTGTTGTATTGTACTGTATTGCTATGCAACCTGGCACAAGAATTTCCTTCGGGATTACCATAATAAAGTTCTATCTTATCTTATCTCTTATCAACACATCATAGATCACACAATACACCAGTGTTGGCCAATCTACATTGCTTACCCATTGATTGCAGAATTGATTTTAAAATACTTTTAATCACTTAAGCACAACACGGGCTGGCCCCGTTTTATGTATCAGAATTATTGTGTCCCCTGTGGACGGTGAGATCACTGAGGCCTTCTAAGCTTCAAACTAAAGAGGAGCAAACTTTTTCAGTCAGTGGTAAAAACTTGCCTGTTTGGTAAGCACTTTGTTCTGTAATGTGGGCCTCGTCTTTCTGTGTAGTTTTAGAGTTTTTATTGTCTTTGTTTGACTTCTGTGTTTGCGCCCTGGTTAATTTTACAGTGTTCTTTCTTTTGGTATTGTTTTTCTAGGTTTTATGGTACAAAGCCACATAAAGTGGCTTTAGTTTGGGGCTCCTCCAAGGACACAGGCAGGTTTCTAGTTAAGCCCCCCCCCTCCAGATCCTAACAGGGCCAGGTGAGTCTGTAGCCCCACCCCCCCCAGATCTTAACAGGGCCAGGTGAGGCTTGTAGCCCCGCCCCCCCCAGATCCAACAGGGCCAGGTGAGGCTGTAGCCCCACCCACCCCCCCAGTTTTGAAAGACGCTTTATAAATAAAATGTACTTACTTACTGCCTGCTTGCTACCTAGACACCTAACCCTACCTGCTCCTGACGTGTTGTGTTGTTGTTGCATGGAAGAGATTGGCTGAACCCCTGCCCGGTGGGGATCCATGGAGGACACGTCGACCACCCGGGTGAAGGCCTTCGGGAACCCCTGGAAGGGAAAGAGACACGTGACATAAGATCAACCTTCTCATTGGCTGTTTCTGACGCCGTGGCGCATCAGCGTGGACTCGTGTCCCTCGGTACCTTCTGACATGATGGACGTTACAGCAGGATGAGAGGGGGCAGCGGTCAGGTTTATGTACCGTGTGGCACCGCTGAGAAGGGTCATGACATCATCATGACGTCATCATGACGTCATGATATCACGTGCATCATCACGGCATCATTTTAGGTTCTGAGTTTGATTCCCGTTTGATTCCTGTTTGATTCCTTCAGTAAAAAGCCTAGCCCCAGGTGTATCTGGCGAGCAACTTCTTAATAACCGGTATTTGTAATCACTCATAAAACAACATAGGAGTACAGTTCTTGCCTGATATCTCGCTAAAATATGAGGCAATTCACCCGGGTGGTCGACGTGTCCTCCATGGATCCCCACCGGGCAGGGGTTCAGCCCATCTCTTACCTGCGCCAGGTGAGTGCCTGGGTCTATCACAATATAGAGCGACCAAAAACACCACACACACATTCTATTCGGCTGGGTCTATCGATAAGAGTCTATCTCTTTTATATATTACCAAATACACCATCGGGGCGACTCCGATGACCAGGACAGGGACATTTTACTATGGCGTGTGTGTGGTTGGTGGCTGGTTTAAACAGCCTCACCTGGCCCGAGTTAGAGTCTGGGGTTGGGTGGGGCTGCACACCTGTGGTGCGTTGGCTGATCAGTACGCCCAGGTTAAACCAGCCACCAACCTCACACACACTCCACAACCATTCTCTCTCTCTCTCTCTCTCTCTCTCTCCCTCCTCAGGTGTTGGCGGTGTGTCTCTACCCTGAGCTCCTCAGCGATGAGAACTTTGCGTTAGATGTTCGCCAGAGAGCCCGGAGGCTCCTGCAGAGCTGTGAGGGCTCCAGTATAGGTACGTGTCACCAGGGAGACACACACATTCTGGTCCATATGCATTCTAAAGGTTGCAGGTTAGTCCCGTGTTAGAGAGTTCCAGTCCCAGCCTGAAGGTACTGGGGTTCGAACGCCGGGGTCCACATAGTGAAGACAGTTATTTTATGCCAAAATGCAGACAGACAGAAGATCGAAAAGCTGGAAAAATAGCTGGGATAAGAGCAGACGTGCGATTCTGAGCACGTTACCAACATCTAAGAACATACAATTATGCTAAGCAATGCTATACTGGTCATCCAGTACCACGCCAAGGTTCCTTGCAGTCGGTGCAGGGGAGACTTCGATGTCCTCAATGGTGATAAGTAGGTCCATCTGAGGGCAGTCTTTACCCGGTATGAAGAGAAGCTCCATTCCTTTTGCTGGCGCAGCTGAATTCCCACCAGCCTTGATCAATCAATCATTCAATTTGAGTCATCGGGTATTCTGATCTCTCCATCCATCAGGTTCGTACAGTCCTCCGAGTTGCGTCCATCACAGCATCGCCGAGTTCATCACCAGCCGAGACTCCGGCGTGCCGACAGACATCCACAACATCTTCATCTGCTCTGGGTTTCAGAGATCTCTGATGGTACACCTCAGGACTTTTGCACAGTTGGGTCCCATAGACTGAAAATTGTCTGTTGGGCCCTAAGATGAAATGGTTGAAGAACCCCCTGAATACAAGAACCATTTAATCCTACAGAGTGTAACCACAAGGCTATACAGATGTGCTGATGTGGAGAAATGTGGCCTTAGTTTATGAGCATAAACCAGACATAACCTTTATTAGGCTAATTAGGATTTGTGATAAAGATGTGATTGGTTGTCTACAGGTGATGCTGAAGTTGCTCAGCAGTGCACCGGGGGAACTCCAGAACGGGGTGTTGGTCCCCCTGCCCTCCCCCCACACCCTAGCCATGGTGCTGGACCAGGCCGGGGTCAGACCGGTGACCTACCGCCTGCGAGAAGACACCGGCTGGGCCGTGGACCTGGAGGAGCTGCAGAGTGCCGTCCGCACCGCTAGGGGGTGCTGCAGGCCCATCGCCTTGTACCTCAGTAACCCAGGAAACCCCACAGGTAGCAGACCCTCTGTGCTGCTGCTGTGAAACCTTTTCCTGGACACCCTCTTTAACAGCACAGTCAATAGTCAATGGGCATGGGCATTTATAATGGTTCGTTAGAAATGTAAGTCGCTCATTTTTTCATCTTCTCTCAACAGGCCATGTACAAAACCGAAAATCAATTGAAGAAGTGATCAAATTTGCTGCAGCAGAGCGACTCTTCCTATTGGTTGACGAGGTAACGATACAAATCTCTGATTTGTGATTTCAAGTCCAATTGCATCGACCACATTTCTAGAAGATGTCCAAAGTCCAGCATGTCTGAAAAGTTTCTCCCCTCCATGATTGCATCTTCTAGGTGGACCAGGACAGTGTGCACGGACCAGGGGTCCAGTTTGTCTCCTATAAGAAGGTTCTGTTTGAGATGGGCCCAGGGTACTGGGACCGGGTGCAGATGGCGTCCTTCTACTCCTTATCCAATGGCATCACGGGAGAGTGAGTTCTCGTTATGAATAAAACATCCAGTAATAGGTACCATGGTTACCATTACCACCAGTACCATTATTGTAATGTGTAACATGGTAGGTGTGGCCTGAGGGCTGGGTACATGGAGCTGCTGAACGTGGACCAGGAAGTGATGTGCTCAATCGCGACTGTGCTGTGTACGGAAGGCGTCTCGGTCCCAGGCCAGCTGGCCCTGGACATGATGCTCCGCCCACCCCGGCCCTCTGACCCCTCCTACAACGCCTACACTCAGGTAGGGGACACAGCGACTCACAGTGCCATCGAAAAATTGTCGTCGATAAATGTCACTAACATTAAGTGAGATATTCGGTAAGTCTTGAAATATTTCCCCGGCAACTTTTTCCTGTTTCCGAACCAATCCGGCCCCTTTGTTTTGTCCGTCGCAGGAGATTCTGACCAATCACAGGACTCTGGCTGAGAACGCCCGGCGAGCGCGGGACTTCCTGGATTCCCTCCCGGGGCTGAGCTGCCAGCCGGCCGTGGGAGGAGCCTATGTTTACCCCAGCGTAGACATCCCTGCAGGCCTGCTGCAGAGAGCACAGGTAACCACACATCCAGCACAGCTCACCTGCTGGGAGAAGCAGCCAGCAAGCAAGCAGGTAGCAAGCAGGCAGCAAGCAGGCAGCAAGTAGGTAGCAAGCAGGCAGAAAACGCTTCAGATCAGAAAAGAATAAAGTTCACGTCAACCACGGCTTCTGAAGCATCGTTCAGCAGACGTGTGTGTGTGTGTGTGTGTGTGTGTGTGTGTGTGTGTGTGTGTGTGTGTGTGTGTCCGTGTGTCCGTGTGTCCGTCCAGGCTGCAGGTGTCCAGCCTGATATTGTGTATTGCCAGCAGCTCCTGGAGGAGCAGGGAGTCTGTGTTGGAGCGGGGAGCGAGAACGGACACACGGGTGGAGAACACCACCTCAGGTTAGACACACACACACACACACACACACACACACACACACACACACACACACACACACACACACACACACACACACAGTCCCAGTGAAGGTATATATGTGTGTGTGTGTCCTCCTCTCTCAGGCTGTGTGTTGGGGTCTCTCCGATGCTCCTGGACGAGGCCTTGGAGCGACTTGCAGCTTTCCACCTGCGCCTCCTGGACTCACACAGGTGTTGACCTGGAAACGCCTGGAAACACATTGGAATACACGACACTAATTGCTGGACTACAAGACAAATGGTGGCTGATTGTGTGGCCTATT
>PIJE02001202.1:102450-117450 GCA_002895965.2 Coryphaenoides rupestris | reverse complement strand
CTTTTGTCATCCTGGGAGACGTCTGCTGGTTTTATGCAGCTTATAGTTTCAATTACAATCACTGGTTACGATCTAAGCATCTTTCACAGAACCGTACAGGAATCCTCGCCACGACGGAGCAGGTATGGGCCGGGCATCTTGCTCTGGGATGCTCACCGGTTGGCTAGGGGACTGTCGGGATCGAACCCGGGACCCCATCCTTTCTTTCCAGACACGGCGTGCCCGCGCCCCCCCCCCTAACGTCATCATGCAATGCTGTCTGGCAACAGGGAAGCGGTCGCCACGACAACAGAAGAAGCCACTGCCAACACCTCCGCCTCCGAAGTCTTCATCGCTATATNNTCTCATATAGCTTATCTATCTCAGTATGTGCCTCACATTCACCCATTCATACACCGACGGCGGTGCCAACCATGCAAGGTAACAACCAACACGTCAGGAGCAGGTAGGGTTAGGTGGTGTCTTGCTCAGGGACACCTCCACACTTAGCTAGGAGGAGGAGCAGGTAGGGTTAGGTGGTGTCTTGCTCAGGGACACCTCCACACTTAGCTAGGAGGAGGAGCAGGTAGGGTTAGGTGGTGTCTTGCTCAGGGACACCTCCACACTTAGCTGGGAGGAGCAGGTAGGGTTAGGTGGTGTCTTGCTCAGGGGACACCTCCACACTTAGCTAGGAGGAGCAGGTAGGGTTAGGTGGTGTCTTGCTCAGGGGACACCTCCACACTTAGCTAGGAGAGGAGGGCGGGGGTCGAACCAGCAACCTTCCTGTTGCCAGACAACCGCTCTTATACCTCCTGAGCTACTGAGAGCAGTCCATCACACATCAGACAAGGAGTTCTAAATGCACAGGGGCTGACTTCAACACAACATTCAAGCAAAACAAACACAAATAGTTAGAATATAAGAATGTTTATTACATTCAAGTTGGCAAATGGCATGAAGTAAATATTCTTTAAATACAATAAGTGTGTGTGTGTGTGTGTGTGTGTGTGTGTGTGTGTGTGTGTGTGTGTGTGTGTGTGTGTGTGTGTGTGTGTGTGTGTGTGTGTGTGTGTGTGTGTGTGTGTGTGTGTGTGTGTGTGTGTGTGAGAGACAAAGAGATAAAAGCTAATAGGCGGTGGTTGAAGCCACGTAAATGGGGAAGGTCGTCCTAACAACGGCGTCTACGTGATCAGTGAGTGACTCGGTGGGAGGATTTGAATCACTCACTTCTAACACCAATATCTAACACTAAAACAAGATGGATGCACTTTGTTAGTAAAAAGGGAGAGAAAACCAAAAGAGAGACATGAACAGATCTAACAATGGACGAGGATCCAATCAGAGTTTAGATCAAGACATAAGGAACGGAGGCAAAACGTGTTCACAATATCCTCTGATAATATCAATAAACAGTTAAACACCCGTCATAGAACACAGTTCTATCTAACTATGCCCAGATATCTACCTCACTGGAGATTGTGTGTGTGGTGATCGAGATGTTTGTTAGGAACTCCTACCTCTCCTCTCTGGAGGGGCGGCCATCTTTAAACTGGACAAGAGGACGATCCGTAGACCGGTCACTCTTCATGGAGAGATAGCTGGGTCCAGGGGGGTCTGCTCTGAACACACACACACACACACACACACACACACACACACACACACACACACACACACACACACACACACACACACACACACACACACACACACACACACATAACACACATGCACACACACTGCAGACACTTAACGTACACGACAAAGACAAACACACTGCGATCCATAAAACCATACGTAAGTCACATTAAACAATCCTGTTCCCTCAACAGCACGGAGCCAAAACAGAATGAAACCCCGGAAACATCTGGAAATACCAGATAGTATCCTCACGGTAATCCCGACTCACACAAACGTACACATTTTAACGACGATGTAATGTAGTTTTTTGTCGTCTGTGGACCCTAGGACTGTTTAAACAAGACCAGTCCTCTCGAGCGGGCCTGTTAACGAGCAACACAAAGAACATACCTCCAACACACCTCCTCTCCTCTCTCCTCGACCTCGCATCCGGATGCAGATACTAAAGCACCGCTAGTGGCTGATTATGGTTAACCAAACCCTAATATGAGACCCTAATCCGAACACCAAATTCTAATCCCAAAATTAAACCCGACTATGAAACCCGAACCCTAAACACAAAACCTAAAATGAAACCCTGACCCTAATATTGTCACGGTTTGCGACCGTGTCTCCGGGCTCCCGCGGTCGGTGGGCGTGGCTCCGGGCTCCGGTCCTCACCTGCCTGTCTGCCTGTCTGTCCCTCACCTGTCTACCTGCCTGTCTGTCCCCCACCTGTCTGCGTGCCTGTATGTCCCCCCATCTGCCTGCCTGTCTCACGGTAAATAAATACCAGTCTTGCGTTTGGGTCCTCCTGCTCACATCGTGACAAATATGAAACCCTCGCCCAATTAACCTCTGATGAGGTCGACTGAGGATGGAAATGAACTGATGATAATGCACACACACACACACACACACACACACACACACACACACACACACATTCACACAATCCCTTACTGCACCTCAAACAAACTCAGTTCACGCGTCGTCATGGCAACCGCTCGTCTCAGGACCACACGTTCTCTCATCCTCTCTCATCCTCCAGAAATAAGCCAGCATCACCTTAATCTTCCCTCTCTCTCTCTCTCTCTCTCTCTCTCTGTCGCTATACATCACCCACACCCCCACAACCCCGCCCCCAGCCCCTCCCCGCACACACACAACACACACACACACACGTGTCCTGGCAGGCTATAGTGGGGCAGGGCGGTCTGGGTGAGCAGAACAGGCCAACAACAGACGGGGTTCGAAAAAAATAATTTATTGTCCATCGCATCAGTAACAGTAACTCAGGTTAGTCCTTCAAACCAAACAATGTCCACAAGGCAACAAAAGTGTGCTTGTGTGTGTGTGTGTGTGTGTGTGTGTGTGTGTGTGTGTGTGTGTGTGTGTGTGTGTGTGTGTGTGTGTGGTGTGTGTGTGTGTGTGTGTGTGTGTGTGCATGTGTGTGTTGTGCTTCAGCATTCCCAGAGGCACGATGGAAGTCTCAGGGGGAGACAGACGCGGACCAATAGGAGGCCACCGACACCATCACACGGTCGCGTCTTGACGTTCTTCCGGGGGATTGTTGGTATTATCGTTGGCCAGAGTGACACTGGGGCGAGGTGGTGGGTTAAGGGTCTGCAGGGCTGCCTGTCTGTGTCCTGTGAATCTACACCGAGAGAGAGAGAGAGAGAGAGAGAGAGAGAGAGAGAGGGGGAGAGAGAGGAGAGAGAGAGGGAGAGAGAGGAGGGGAGAGAAGGGGGAGAGAGAGGCAAATAGAGGGGGAGATAGAGCGAGAGAGGGAGAGACACACAGAATCACAGGCACACGGACACACACCATACACAGGATCATTAGGGGCGGGAGGATGGCACACAATACACACACACATTACACACAACACACACAAGACAATTTATCATGATTCACACCACACGCCACAGGAAGGACGCACACACAACACCCAACCACACACACCACACACACCACACACACTACAGCTGTAGGCCGGTCTGTTATGGTTGGCTGGAAAGTAAATGAGGTCTAAATGTATGAAGACTTAATATTGTCCCGCTGGGAAGACACTGTGGACATGAGAGCCATAACAACACACAGAGGAGAGAGAGAGACGAGAGCGGAGAGGAGAGGACCATGACACGCAGGTTTTCTTTTTTCCTTTTTATTCTATCTTAATTTTTTGTATTTTTGTATTTTTGCATTTTTATATTTATTTGTATTTTTGTATTTTTACTTTACTTATAATATTTTCAGCTTCATAAGTATACTTTTTATTTACCAGCTCGGGCTTTTGGCAATGTGAAATGTAATGTCTCCCATGACAATGAATTTAATTTAATTGAAGAGATAGGAGGAGACGAGAGAATGATGAGGAGAAGAGAGACGAGGAGAGAGAGGACCATTGGACACCAGAGAGAAGGAGAGAGAGAGAGAGAGAGAGAGAGAGGAGAGGGGGGGGGCAGGGAGATGAGGAGATACATGAGAGATACTCAATACATCACTCCTCATATCTCTCCACATACCAGCTACATTATATCGCACTCTCTAAGACACTCTTCTCCTCCACGTCACTCCCAAAGTCACTCGGCAGTGACTCTCCTGACAGCACCCTCCTCCTCATCACTCCTAAAATCACCGCTGTGACGGCTTCATTAAACTCTGTATCACTCCACACACATCATCACTCCTGTCGGTGTCTGTATCACTCTCTCTAGATCACCACTCAGATCACTCCTGACTTGATAGCTGCTTGAACACGACGCCGCCCCGCTGGTCAGGTCGGGTCGGGTCGGGTCGTGGGCAACAAGGCTGGACGCAGTTGCTATTAATAACATTATGCAATCACCCCCCCCCTCCCCCCCCCCGCCCCCGGGGACACAGACACAGGCCGAACCCTGACCCCTGACCCCTGTTGCCACGGCGCCTCCTCCTCCTCCCCCCACCTGCCACTCACCCCTCCCTCCCGCCGTCCCTGCGCAGTGTGATGGGAGCATGGCGGCGAGAGGTGGAGGGGGGTTCAGCTGTACCTGCCGGGGCTGCTCCACCGCCTCCACCACCTCTGCCAACCACCTCCACCTCCACCAACGTCCACTGTACCCTAAAATCAGGTAATAATACATCTAGGTGGGACATTCCCACTTGTGATGTCACCGGACGGTAGTCGCGTGGCAATTGAAGTGGCCAATAATCGCGCTCACACCCGGTGGCGTAATATGTCCCCTTTAAGATTGTCGACTGGCGTTCCGCACAAAAGGAAACATATTCATGTGTAGACGTATAGAAGCATGTACATGTATGTATAGAAGCATGTACATGTATGTATGCAAACCCACACACACACACACACACATGCAGCGCGCATCATGCATGCATTCAAACATGCACTCTCTCTTCTCCCACTCTCTCTCTCTCTCAACCTCTGTGTGTGTGTGTGTGTGTGTGTATGTGTGTTATGGTTGTGGTGTATGTGTGTGTTGTGTGTGTGTGCCTGCGGGTGTGTGTGTGTGTGCCTGCGGGTGTGTGTGCTGTGTGTGTGTGTGTGTGTGTGTGTGTGTGTGTGTGTGTGTGCGTGTGTGTGTGTGTGCGGAGGGATCGGTTGCCGTTGAGTATTGAGACGGGCGGCTGGAGAGCTGAGCCCTCAGAGAAAGGTCTCCATGGCAACGGGATGTTGAGCAGCCTTGTGTGAGGAGAGTTGGGAGCTCTCTGGCAGACGGGAGGCCGCTCATAAAGGAGGAACAACATCCTCTTGTGTTCCCATCCTCCTCCTCTTCCTCCTCCTCCTCCTCCTTTCCCTCTCTCTCTCTCTCTCTCTCCTCTCTTCTCTCTCCTCTCTCTCCTCTCCCTCTCCTCTCTTCCTCCCTCTTCCCTCTCTCTCTCTCTCTCTCTCCCCTCCTCCCTCTCTCCTCTCTCCCCTCCCCTCTCTCTCCTCTCTCTCCCTCCCCTTCTCTCTCCCTCTCTCTCCTCCCTCTCCCTCTCTCCCTCTCTCTCTCTCCTCTCTCTCCCTTCTCTCTCTCCTTCTCCTCTCTCTTCTCCCTCTCCTCCTCTCCCCCTCTCTCCGATGAAGACTTCGGAGGCGGAGGTGTTGGCAGTGGCTTCTTCTGTTGTCGTGGCGACCGCTTCCCTGTTGCCAGACAGCATTGCATGATGACGTTAGGGGGGGGGCGCGGGCACGCCGTGTCTGGAAAGAGAGGATGGGGTCCTGGGTTCGATCCCGACAGTCCCCTAGCCAACCGGTGAGCATCCCAGAGCAAGATGCCCGGCCCATACCTGCTCCGTCGTGGCGAGGATTCCTGTACGGTTCTGTGAAAGATGCTTAGATCGTAAGCAGTGATTGTAATTGAAACTATAAGCCGCATAAAACCAGCAGACGTCTCCCAGGATGACAAAAAAGTGAAGATTAGGCTCATCGTGTGTTTTTTTTTCTTCGCGATGATATGATAACGCGTCTCTTCTCCAATTATATCCTTTGTCTTTGGATATTCCCAGAATCGCCGTCCTCATTATCCGCGCGTCTCAACCTCGGCGGCGCCCATTAGCGACCGTTCGGCGCGCTCGCTACACGCGGTAATTGCGATGATTGTATGATTACATGCTAGCGCTCCCGGCGCGGCGCACGGTAACCGCGGCCAAAAAAAATAAAATAGAGAACGACGTGTCATTGTGAAGCTATAACACTTAAAATGACCCCCGTCGGGAGTGTGTTCTCCCGGCGTTCCTGGAAATCCTCACTTGATGAAAGCGCTTTATTTACCCACCCGGCGACCGCTCCTACTCTGTGTTCTCCCGTTCCTCCGCAGCAGTCTCAGTGAAGAGAGTAGTGTTGCGTAATACTTACTCGACGGAGTCGTCTGGTGTAGTACGACTGCACTTACCGGTCGATCCTGGAGCGGGACGCCCCCCTGACCCGGTGACCCCCCACCCACCAGCTCAATTCATGACATCACGATCGCGATGATCTGAATTCACTGTGAGTCTCTTTGGAGAAACGCGTAGATGAGTTCTCAATCGCTGGCGGATGGCGTCCGAGGCTACCCTGTGAAGCTCTGTCACTGTCCACTATATACTGTAAATAAAGGTTTCCTCGTGTTTCTTAGGATGCTGAGCGAATGATCGTCGCTGTACTTCCTAAATCACACCGATGTTTACGATGATCTCTTGATGATTTGGAGACAATGCTTGCGTGGAACGCCTCGTACGTTACAACCTCCCGGGGAGCATCATGGAAGGATTGACGAACGGCTTCTGTTCTGTTCCGTAGTGCGTCGGTGTGCGTCGGTCTCGTCACCCGTCTGAACGCGGAGGTGGCGGGCAGTTCCACCTGCATCACCACACATGACCTTTCAACGCGACCGATTGCGACGGAAGCGGAGGTCACCGCGGTGTCGGCTTTCCGCCTCCTTTGTGTCGTCGTGGGGGGGAAGGCCGGGGGCTTTACAGAGACCCACGGGGACGGACGGCGGCGGCGGTGGCGGTGGCGACGATCGCCTTTGTGTGTCCGGAGGCTGCTGCTGCTGGTGCTGCTGGTTCTGGGTTCGATCCCCAATGTCCACACGACACAAACATTTACATTTAAGGCATTTGGCCGACGCTTTTATCCAAAAGCGAAAGAGAGACAGCACGTTTGTTTGGTTTGTTTTCCCGCTCTCACCATGGACTCTGTGTGTGTGCGTGTGTGTGTGTGCGTGTGTGCGTGTGTGTGCGGCGGCGGCGGCGGCGGCGGCGGCGGCGGCGGTGCTGCTAACGTAGCCCCTGCTCCCTGTGCCAGCGGTGATCCATTATGGTTATGCTAACAAGCAAGCCTCGGCTAACACGGTTAGCGGCCAAAAGGGTAAATGAACGCGTCCAGCGGCCGAAAATAGACCTCGAGCATTTTCTACACCGCTCCATTACCCCAACGAGATTAGAGGGAGCAGGACGGAGGTGACGGACTCTACTGCTACCTGATGGTCTGGGGGGGGGTACTCAAATAAAAGTTACTGTTCCTTTGCAAGGGAGTGAAATACATAAAATAAAGTAAATAAAAATAAAACACCGGCCGAGTCGCTTTTAATACTTTGATATCTCGGCTTGTTATCTCGATATCTCTCTCTCTCTGTATCTCTATATCTGTTTCTAGGATTCATAGCACATGCTTCAAATTAAATATCCATTGAATTGTTAATTGAATGTAGTCAATTAACGACTGTATTGTTCAATTCAGTCCATTATCAAGCATTCGGGGTCCTTTATGAGCTGACTGCGTTGGAAATAATGGTTCCAAGAATCCTACGAAACGCTTTTTTTGATTAAAAAAAATGAACGGAAACAAACGGCAATCATGTCTGTAACAGTGTGACCGGAAGCTCTGGATCAATCCGGCTCTCTCCACTTGGACGGAAGGATTTATGTCTTTATAAGAGACGCAAGAGGCAGCGGTCGCCATAGCAACCACAAGAGCAATCGACGTATCGTACAACCTTCTATTAAAATATAAAAGCTCTCTCTCTGTCTCTCTCTCTCTCTCTCTGTCTCTCTCTCTCTCTATGTCTCTCTCTCTGTCTCTCTCTCTTCCTCCTTCTACCTTTTATGAACAACACGCAGATGCACACACACACACACACACACACACACACGCACACACACACACACACGCACGCACGTCCATGTTTTCTGGGAGCCGCTGGAGTTAGATGTGTTTTATGAGGCGTGTTCACTGCGGGGGGGGGGGGGGGGCTGTCGCCCCGCAGAGCGAGGGCCCCCCCCGCTCCTCAGCCATCCCATCCGGGCTCTAATTGGCTGAGCACCTGCTGCCATTTGCCTCTTCACACCTGCTGTCAATTAAAGCCTAACGAGGGGAAGAGGCGCAGAACAAAGACAGCAACACGCACGCACACACACACACACACACGCATGCACACACACACACATGCATGCACACACACACACACACACATAGACACAAGCACTCAGATGGACACGTATGCATGCATTTATACACTCTGGGCACATCCATGCATAATTGTACACGCCTGCATACATACTGTAGCACACACACACTCTCTCTCTCTCTCTCTCTCTCTCTCTCTCTCATTCTACCATTTTAGTGCCGGTGTTCCTGTTAGCAGAGCCTCCTCATGCGCTCGACATGATAAAACTGTGGAGCCTGGAGCCTCCACGCTGTTGCTGGGAGGACGTTGTCTGTTCCTCCGCTCCTGCGTGTTTCTGTAAAAATAGGAAATGAAAAATAATCACAGGAACACGACGTCAGTCACAGAGGAGCCTCGGCCCTTCATGGGGGGCGGCGGTAGATCAGGAGGTAAGTAAGAGCGGTTGTCTGGCAAACTGGAAGGTCGCCGGTTCAATCCCCCGGGGCTCCTCCCCCTCCTCCTAGCTAAGTGTGGAGGTGTCCCTGAGCAAGACACCACCTAACCCTACCTGCTCCTCACGTGTTGGTTGTTACCTTGCATGGGACACCTCCACTTAGCTAGGAGGGGAGGAGGAGCCCCGGGGGGATCGAACCAGACCTTCCAGTTTGCCAGACAACCGCTCTTACTTACCTCCTGATCTACCGCCGCCCCCCATGAAGGGCCGAGGCTCCTCTGTGACTGACGTCGTGTTCCTGTGATTATTTTTCATTTCCTATTTTTACAGAAACACGCAGGAGCGGAGGAACAGACAACGTCCTCCCAGCAACAGCGTGGAGGCTCCAGGCTCCACAGTTTTATCATGTCGAGCGCATGAGGAGGCTCTGCTAACAGGAACACCGGCACTAAAATGGTAGAATGAGAGAGAGAGAGAGAGAGAGAGAGAGGAGAGATGAGAGAGAGAGAGAGAGAGAGAGAGAGAGAGAGAGTGTGTGTGTGCTACAGTATGTATGCAGGCGTGTACAATTATGCATGGATGTGCCCAGAGTGTATAAATGCATGCATACGTGTCCATCTGAGTGCTTGTGTCTATGTGTGTGTGTGTGTGTGTGCATGCATGTGTGTGTGTGTGCATGCGTGTGTGTGTGTGTGTGTGTGCGTGTTGCTGTCTTTGTTCTGCGCCTCTTCCCCTCGTTAGGCTTTAATTGACAGCAGGTGTGAAGAGGCAAATGGCAGCAGGTGCTCAGCCAATTAGAGCCCGGATGGGATGGCTGAGGAGCGGGGGGGGCCCTCGCTCTGCGGGGCGTACAGGTAGCCCCCCGATCACATCCGCGTATTAGAGAAACACGCGGCACAACATGATAATAATTCATAAAACAAATCATATACATTAACTCCTAAGCAGATGACTTCACGGAGCACGAAATGATAAAGACAGTGGGACGCATGATGTGCAGGAGAACATACCGGCGGCGGCTTGGCTGTGTGTGTGTGTGCGGAAGACTTTTAAGTGGGCCGATTCAGGTCGAGAACGTTTGAGCATTTTTAATTGAGTTAATTTGGTGTGCTTCAGATGTGGTGATGTGTTTCGTTAATGTGATTGAAAGTTAGCAATTTCTAGTGTCTAATTGAGTTTAATGTCATTTTTAATTTTTGTTTTAATTGATTTGACTTAATTGGACGCCGGCAATCTGTATCTTGTTATATTTGAGGCCATGCTCCATTCGGAATGCATTTATAAAAAGAGAGAGTGAGAGAGAGAGAGAGAGAGAGAGAGAGAGAGAGAGAGAGACAGAGAGAGAGAGAGAGAGAGAGAGAGAGAGAGAGAGAGAGAGAGAGAGAGAGAGAGAGAGAGAGACAGAGAGAGAGAGAGAGAGACAGAGAGAGAGCTTTTATATTTTAATAGAAGGTTGTACGATACGTCGATTGCTCTTGTGGTTGCTATGGCGACCGCTGCCTCTTGCGTCTCTTATAAAGACATAAATCCTTCCGTCCAAGTGGAGAGAGCCGGATTGATCCAGAGCTTCCGGTCACATTGTCACAGACATGATTGCCGTTTGTTTCCGTTTATTTTATTTTTTTATAAAAAAAAGCGTTTCGTAGGATTCTTGGAACCATTATTTCCAACGCAGTCAGCTCATAAAGGACCCGAATGCTTGATAATGGACTGAATTGAACAATACAGTCGTTAATTGACTACATTCAATTAACAATTCAATGGATATTTAATTTGAAGCATGTGCTATGAATCCTAGAAACAGATATAGATATACAGAGAGAGAGAGATATGGAGATAACAAGCGCATATTAAAGTATTAAAAGCGACTCGGCAAATAGCTAGCATAACATTACTTAAAATACTAATATTTTTCTAAACATTCTATGTATATATTGTTATATGTTTGGTGTCCGTCCCTGTACTTATTTTTATTTACTTTATTTTATGTATTTCACTCCCTTGCAAAGGAACAGTAACTTTTATTTGAGTACCCCCCCCCCCCCCAGACCATCAGGTAGCAGTAGAGTCCGTCACCTCCGTCCTGCTCCCTCTAATCTCGTTGGGGTAATGGAGCGGTGTAGAAAATGCTCGAGGTCTATTTTCGGCCGCTGGACGCGTTCATTTACCCTTTTGGCCGCTAACCGTGTTAGCCGAGGCTTGCTTGTTAGCATAACCATAATGGATCACCGCTGGCACAGGGAGCAGGGGCTACGTTAGCAGCGCCGCCGCCGCCGCCGCCGCCACAACACATCTGACGACCGCCTCAGGAACTCTTTCGCCGACATGTTCGCCGAGGGTCAGCTGCTCACCTGCGAGGCGTCATGTGCTAAACTAATGACACTGCTGCTGAAAGATGAATACACCAGCGGGGCACACGTAGACTTTTTTGAGATTTAAAATAAAGAAGAAAAAAAATACAACTATATAGTATATATACATTTAATTCCATTACTTTTAATTATGTCTGTGTTTGTGTATGGTAGTTGAATCAGTGGTGTATGAATATGAATTGCATATTCTACAATGTCATTGTGTTGTCGAGATCGGTTGTCCTTGGTTGGCCCGTGTGAAATGGCTTATGAATGTGCTGCACTATATTTCGTCGCCAAAGAGTCCCCAAAAGAAGCCAGAGGAATATATAGTTATGGTTAATTTTCTACAACCATAGATTTGTACAGTTAGCGTGAAGCGAGAGTGCCTTAACCATAACCTTCTGTTAACTAGTGACTGCTTGAGCTAAGCGTGTTGTGTTGGTAAAGAATATTCTGCATACATTCCTCTAGAAAAAATGTTAAACTAATTAAAGTAAACTAACTCATTGCTTATATTTGTATTAAAACCAAAAAAAAGATGTAACCACTGTGAAGTATACAAATACAATGAATAGACCAATGGTATTGTGTTTAATTTTCTAACACACGCACACACACACACACACACACACACACACACATTCTTCCCATGCCGCGACAGGAAAAGACATAGAGATGCATTACATCGTGAAACCCCACATTCACACCACTGGCATAGTATGGCGTCAATTTGCAAGCTTTCATAAAAGCCTCAAATGTGTGGAAAACGAATAAATGCGGCACGACAGGAGACCTTCAATTCCCTTCAGGATTAATGATGTACTCTGAAAGTACCCGATTTCACAAAATTCAGCCGAATTCCTACAAATTCCATATTTTGGTGTATTTGTAGGCTACTTTATAAATTGTATTTGTAATGTAATTTGCAAAAGTACAAAAAAGTCGAGAAGAATCCAATTTGTTTACATACACTTGTGTGCGTGTGACCTGAGACGCACAGACACACACACACACACACACACACACACACACGCACAGACATATATACACACACACGCACTGGCAAGTGTTTCAAGGAGCTTCTGCTTCCTGTCATGTGTCTCCCGTCGTCGCGTACTGACAGGCACAGCTGGCCGGACCAAAATACCCCTGTGGGGACCCGGACCGACCCAAACAAGGGAGAGCATCCGCCCCCCAAATTCGTTGTCTCCCCCCTAGTCGCCCGGGGCTCCCCCCCCTCCTCCTAGCTAAGTGTGGAGGTGTCCCTGAGCAAGACACCACCTAACCCTACCTGCTCCACCTCCTAGCTAAGTGTGGAGGTGTCCCTGAGCAAGACACCACCTAACCCCAACACATTTATATTTCCCCAACTGTGGATAATAGTATGAATGACTCCGTCGGTGCTCAGACATCCGAGCTGCTGCTGCTGCTGTCGCTGTGTTTGTGTTTCACACTCAGAACTGCGTCACTCTGCTCTGCAGCACAGAAAACAAGAGAAGAATCTGAACCCCAAACCGACGTGTTGAGCTCCGGGCTTTCTGTCTTCTGTCTTCTGCCGCTCGGATTACAACGCTCTGCAAAAGCAGAGAGAGAGAGAGCTTTGCCATGACAACCAGTGAATTCATGACATGAACACTTCCTATGAATACTTCTCTCTCTCTCTCTCTCTCTCTCTGTCTCCCTGTTTCTCTCCCCTCTCCCCTGCCACCTAAGTGGATCTTCTGGGCTCCGACGACAACAACCGGGACACAGGTAGATTTCGCCGACGGCAACGAGATGTTTCAGCCAAAAGCACGTGGTCCACGCTGCCATGTCAAAGCTCTCTCTCTCTCTCTCTCTCTCTCTCTCTCTCTCTCTCTCTCTCTCTCTCTCTCTGTGAGTGTGTGTTGTGACACAACTCCACAATGACCATTTTCTGCCCGACGGTACATCGCTGATAAATCGCTCCCGTAACCTCTGTGGCCGCTCACTCAAAATACTTGCAATTATCGGCCCACATGTCACACGTTCCTGGGACCAACCACAACACTGGCAGAATGGAACTAGCAACCCTCCTGGATTGCGATGCATTCCTTCCTCTGTGTGTGTTTTATTTATTTTTTTCTCTCCGTCTAATAAAACGTTCCAAAGGTGTAGCAGCAGAGTGTGGAAGCGCCTCCAGTCAGCAGGGGGGTTCTGACGTTCTGAGGTTCTAGTACAGCCGAGAGAAGGATCGGATCACAGGACGCCTTGACGGTGGCATATGATATTGTCAGAGGCCCCGCCCCCCCCCCCACCCCCCACCCAGACCCCGCCTCCCCCTTCCCTCCCCGCCCTGGAAGGCTGTTATTTAAGAGGCTAAAGCTGCTCACACACACATGCGCGCTCGGACCTGAGAGCGCTGCCATCTGCAGAGCGACCGAAAATAGCCTCGCAGACGCACCGGTGGGGGAGACCAGCACACAGAGACAGTACCAGTGATTACACCAGTGATTACACCAGTGATTATATCAGTGATTACACCGGTGATTATACCAGTGATTATATTGGTGATTATACCAGTGATTATACCAGTGATTATACCAGTGATTATATTGGTGATTATACCAGTGATTATATCAGTGATTACACCAGTGATTACACCAGTGATTATATCAGTGATTACACCAGTGATTATACCAGTGATTATATCAGTGATTACACCAGTGATTATACCAGTGATTATACCAGTGATTATATTGGTGATTATACCAGTGATTACACCAGTGATTATATTGGTGATTATACCAGTGATTATATTGGTGATTATATTGGTGATTATACCAGTGATTATACCAGTGATTATACCAGTGATTATATTGGTGATTACACCAGTGATTACACCAGTGATTATACCAGTGATTATATTGGTGATTACACCAGTGATTACACCAGTGATTATATTGGTGATTATACCAGTGATTACACCAGTGATTATATTGGTGATTATATTGGTGATTATACCAGTGATTATACCAGTGATTACACCAGTGATTATATTGGTGATTATATTGGTGATTATACCAGTGATTACACCAGTGATTATACCTGTGATTACACCAGTGATTATATTGGTGATTATATTGGTGATTATACCAGTGATTACACCAGTGATTATACCTACTGCGTTACATTAACGCACATCTTTTCTTTAAATTGCACCTGTTTATTGCTTATTTTTATATATTTATTTTTATATATTCTGTATATATATTCTTATTCGAATTTCTATATTATTACTCTCTGTTTAATGTTCAACGTTATGCACCAATTGCACAAAAGCACCTTCCTCGTGCGAAGACGAAGGCAATAAAGCTTCTTCGGATTCTGGTTCTGATAAAGGCCGTGACAAGTACGCTCTCTCTCTCTCTCTCTCTCTCTCTCTCTCTCTCTCTCTCTCTCTACACACACATTCTGAGCTACGCTAGCGAACAGGAAACATAATAGAGATAAAACCGAGATAAATACGTCTGGTGAGCACTTCTTAAGTAACATGCTGAGATGGGAGAGGAGGCATTGAGGGGGTGGGCTGTGTGAGGAGGGGATCTGTGTGTGTGTGTGTGTGTGTGTGTGTGTGGTGTGTGTGTGTGTGTGTGTGTGTGTGTGTGTGTGTGTGTGTGTGTGTGTGTGTGTGTGAGAGAGAAGAGAGAAGGGAGGCAAAGCGGAAGTGAGAGACAATCACAAATCTCTCAGCGGTGTGTGAGACGAGACATACCTTTGAAGT
>PIJE02001202.1:71093-97035 GCA_002895965.2 Coryphaenoides rupestris | reverse complement strand
CGAGAGAGCAATGAGAGCGAGCACAGAAGAGTTGGAAATAAATAGTGAGGAAGAGATTGTGTGCGAAATAGATGGACATAGGAGACGATGGACAAACGACACAGTGGCGGGGACTTATGCAAGGCAGCCGAGAGAACAGAGACAGACGCCCCCGGCCCGGGCGCGCCGCGGAGAACACAGACACACACAAGACAGCACACGACAAGGCACAGGGACATAGCAAGATGAGGAACCGAGAGGACACCACAAAACAGGGCACATAATAGAAGAGGACGGACGAAATAAGTCAGGCAATAAATGAAGAAGGGCAGGAATCTGGCAACGTGACTTTTTGTGTTTTTTTTCGATGAAGAGAGAGAGAAGGAGAAGGAGAGAGGAGAGGGGAGGAGGAGGAGAAGGAGGAGAGAGGAGGAGGAGACAAGAGCAGACACAGACACATATTAATCTCAGCTGGACAACATGTGTGTTGTGTTGTGTGTAGTGTGTTGTGTGTTGTGTGTAGTGTGTTGTGTGTAGTGTGTTGTGTGTTGTGTGTCGTGTGTAGTGTGTTGTGTGTTGTGTGTAGTGTGTAGTGTGTAGTGTGTTGTGTGTAGTGTGTTGTGTGTAGTGTGTTGTGTGTAGTGTGTTGTGTGTTGTGTGTTGTGTGTAGTGTGTTGTGTGTAGTGTGTTGTGTGTAGTGTGTTGTGTGTTGTGTGTTGTGTGTTGTGTGTGTGTGTGTGTGTGTGTGTGTCTGTCTGTTCTCTCTCTCTCTCTGTCTCTCTCTCTCTGTGTGTCTCTCTCTCTCTCTCTCTCTCTCTCTCTCTCTCTCTCTCTCTCTCACACACACACACACACACACACACACACACACACATACACACACACACACACACACACACACAGAGAGCCTAGATAGATGCCTCCTATAAGCCCCCTCAATGCCTCCTCTCCCATCTCAGCATGTTACTTAAGAAGTGCTCACCAGACGTATTTATCTCGGTTTTATCTCTATTATGTTTCCTGTTCGCTAGCGTAGCTCAGAATGTGTGTGTAGAGAGAGAGAGAGAGAGAGAGAGAGAGAGAGAGAGAGCGTACTTGTCACGGCCTTTATCAGAACCAGAATCCGAAGAAGCTTTATTGCCTTCGTCTTCGCACGAGGAAGGGGCTTTTGTGCAATTGGTGCATAACGTTGAACATTAAACAGAGAGTAATAATATAGAAATTCGAATAAGAATATATATACAGAATATATAAAAATAAATATATAAAAATAAGCAATAAACAGGTGCAATTTAAAGAAAAGATGTGCGTTAATGTAACGCAGTAGTTGTGTCCATGCGGGGTGGGAGTCAGTGGGGTTAAAGGTTAATATAACGTGTAGTACAGTGTCCATAGGGGGGTGGGAATCGGTGGGGGATCGGTGGGGGTCCCGGGTCTTGTTGATGAGGCCGGTCGCCGTGGGGACGAAGCCGTTCTTGTGGCGTGGGCTTTTGGACCTGATGGACAGCAACCCTCCTGCCAGAGGGGCGAGACTCAAGAGAGTTGACTGTGTTGTCCGGAGGTGGGACGGGGGGTCAACCGCAACCTGACCTGCTGGCCTCCGGGTCCTGGAGGCGTGCAGGTCCTGGAGAGGTGGCGGATCTCCACATTTATCCTCCCAATAGGCTTCACCTGTTCCATCGGGGTGTCGTCTATCTCTGAGTGGCCCGCCGAGCTTATGGGAGAATTTTTATCATAAAACATAGTAAAGGAGTGAGGAGCGAGGTCTGTCGTTCAGGGTTGATTGAGAGAGAGAGAGAGAGACAGCGGGTCACGTGTGTGTTGGACAAGCAGCCGACGGAAGGCTGAGGGTCAAAATGGGAAAAGGGGGAGGAAGTCCCGGACGGTGGGTCTCCGTGCAGGAAGCCGGAGGACGGAGATAAGAACGCCACCTCTGAGTGAACCCCCCCCCAAGCCAACAACCCGAATGACCGACAACAGCTACACCTCCCTCCAGCCGATCAGGGGAAGGGGGCACGGAGCCGTAGGAGATCAATAGAAGTGGATTGATTGACGACAGTCACCGGGACGAGAGGGTGTGGAAGGAACGAGAGACACGGAGACACGAGAGCGAGCGGCGTGTCGTCACCGCTGGCCATCACGCGACGGAGCAATTCTCAGATAGAATCATTTGCGTCGAGAACGAGTGAGATTTTGTAAATTAAAGCAAACACAAGACATTCACTCTCAGACAATCACGCCGAGGAGATTTACTCTATTGATAAGACAACAGTTCCCCTGAGACAGGAAGGAGACATTTTGTATTGATAAGAGTTAGGGTTAGGGTTAGTTCCTGAGTCCTCAAGTGATCCCCACACTGGTCTCAGTGTCTGGTCACCGGAGGGGGGAATGCAGACGTGTCATCATTTCTATTTTCAAGTTCAGTATATGCTGGTTTAATACTCTTCGTGTTTCTTATTAGGTTAGTTTGAGCGGTTTTATTTACCATCATTGACGCCTTATTCCAGCTCTTTAAGTTGTTTATTCATCAGCATATGTGTCTTGGAGTTTATTCATCATTTCTATTTTCATTTCACGATATGCTGGTTTAATACTCTTCGTGTTTCTTATTAAGTTAGTGTTAATAATTTTGCTGACTGTCATTGATGTCTTGTGACTGTCTTTGGATTTCTAGTTCATAAGTTGGGTAATATCAGAGTCTATATACATCATTTCTGTTATCATTTTAGTATATACTGGTTCCATCAGTCCGTCGTCGATCTCCGAGCGGCCCACTGAGCTCACCTTGTTTTAGTCACGCTGATATAAATAGGGAAACCACCAGACGCTCGGAACACACAGCAACCTTTCAGTGACTTCCTCTGAATATGTCGACTTTTATCTTCGCACTTAAGTGTTCCGAAGCGCTCCGAGACGCCTCCTTGAAAACGACGTTTAATGGCTAACCTTTTACTTTTACCAGCTTCCCCGCACATTAACACCACCGCCACCACCACCACCAGCACCAGCACCAGCACCACCATCACCAGAACCACCACCACCACCACACCCCGAGCTGCTGCTACCAGGGGAGCCCAGAACAGCAGGAAGTCTGAGGCGGTAGATGTTGGTGATGCACTCAGAATGTCACGTCTGCTCTTATCTCAGCTATGATGCAGACAACCGAGCAATTATGAAACTCATAACTATGAACCTCGCAACTATGAATGCTCTAAACCTGCTCTATTCTTATCTTTATGTACCACAGTGATATATTGCTGTCTCTCCTTCAACAAATGTACTCTTTGTAAGTCGCTTTGGATAAAAGCGTCTGACAAACGCCCTGTAAATGTAAATGTAAATGTAAATGTAACGTACATTTGGGGGTAACTCCGTCCTGCCGGACCCCCCCGGGTGTCTCCGCTCAGACTCAGCGGGAGGCCGTGGAGCTTCGGGCTGAGACCGCGTGCCTCTCAGAAGGGACGACCGCTCGGGTCCAATCGAGAGTCATGAAGCGATCGATGCTCAGAGCCGAGCGCTGTCTTTATGAGGAGCGATCACACAGAAACCCCTTTCCTTATCGCACACAGCGCCGCCTCAGCCCTTACACACACACACACACACACGCACACACACACACACACACACGCACACACACACACGGACAGACACACGCACACACACAGACAGACACACGCACACACACACACACACACACACACACGGACAGACACACGCACAGACAGACACACGCACACACACACACACACACACACACACACACGGACAGACACACGCACAGACAGACACACGCACACACACACACACACACACGCACACACACACACACACACGGACAGACACACACACACACACACATGGACAGACACACGCACACACACACACACATACACATAGACACACACACACACACACACACACACAGACAGACACACGCACACACACACACACATGGACAGACACACGCACACACACACACACACACACACACACACACACACACACACACACACACACGGACAGACACACTCACACATGCACACACACATAGACACAGAGACACACATCCACAGACACACACACACATGTACACACACACACACACACACACACACACACACACACACACACACACACACATACACACGCACACACACCGACACACACACACACACAGACCAGTTATAGCCTTTTTCCAGCACCTTCCAGCCCCCCCGCTGTCAAATTAGACTGGTGGTCGGGGGGTTGAGGGCGGGGCTACGGCGTTGCCATGACAACGTAACTATCTCACTCTCACCCGTCGCCCTCGCGTGGATGATGATGTCATCGCAGAGTCTGGAGGAGCGAGTCTTTATGCACCGGGAGCATAGTTGTGTTTTTATATTGTAATTCTGGCGTTAAGACTGAATACTGCAGTACTTCCTCACTAGTTAGTCACAGTACTGACTAAAACGTACTCACGGCAAAGAAGTCAATTGTGCTTCGAGTTCAACGTACTTCACCGATCCCAGACTGCAAACGAGTCATCGGAACATCCGTGGAAATCAATAGTTTATTAGTATTGATTATCGCTTATGGCGTCTCCTTCGGCACGTTCCACTCCGGGAAGCTTCTAGAATGTGTTCTTCTCCTCTCAATGTGGATGTATGAATATAGGATGAGCTACTGTCTACCGTCTACTGTTTCATGCACCACAGTGTTCCTCGGTCCTCAGTTTAGCCGCCTCCCTGGTGCATTGTGGGTAGGAAGACACAACTGGGATGCAGAAACCAGGACAGTTGGACTGGGTCACTGTCTTCTCTCTCTCTCGCTCTCTCTCTCTCTCTCTCTCTTGTTTCATTGTCTTCCTTACTCTCTCTATCTCTGTCTGTCTGTCTGTCTGCCTGTCTGTCTATCTCTCTATCTGTCCGTCTATTTGTCTGTCCATCAGTCTGTCTGTCTGTCTCTAGCTTTCTCTGTCTCTTTCCTATTTCTGTGTGTGTGTATCTCTCTCTCTCTCTCTCTCCCTGTCTCTCTCTCTCTCTCTCTCTCTCTCTCCATCTCTCTCCCTCTCTCTCTCTCTGTCTCTCCCTCTCTCCCTGTCTCTCTCCCTCCCTCTCTCCCTTGTCTCTCTCTCTATATCTCCCTCTCTCCCTGTCTCTCTCCCTCTCTCTCTCTCTCCCTCTCTCCCTCTCCCTCTCCCTGTCTCTCTCCCTCTCTCTCCCTCTCTGTCTCTCCCTCTCTCCCTCCCCCTCTCCCTGTCTCTCTCCCTCCCTCTCTCCCCGTCTCTCTCCCTCCTTCTCTCCATCTCTCTCCCTCTCTCTCTCTATATATCTCCCTCTCTCCCTATATCTCTCCCTGTATCTCTCCATCTCTCTCCCCCCCCCCTCTCTCTCTCTCTATAAATAACCAGCACTAAGCCAGGCCTATGTATTTTAATTTCCTGTCTAACTCCTCCTATCTTAATATAGACCGGAGGACTTGGAGGAGGGCTGGGTGCAGACAGACAGGTCTGAGCTGCCTTCGCTCTCCGTAGGAGGCGAGGGTGAGACACATACTCACTGTTTAATGGCTTGGCATCGGGAGAGGGAGAGAGAGAGAGGGGAGAGAGAGAGGGAGAGAGAGAGAGGGAGGGAGGGAGAGAGAGAGAGAGAGGGGGAGAGAGAGAGAGAGAGACAGGGAGAGTGGGAGAGAGAGAGAGAGAGGGGGAGAGAGAGGAGACTGTCGGGAGACTAAACGAGGGAGACAGACTATAAAGCGATGAGAGAGAGAGAGACAGAGGAAGAGCAGGTGAGAGAGAGGTTTTGGTAGTGTGTGTGTGTGTGTGTGTGTGTGTGTGTGTGTGTGTGTGTCTGTGTGTGTGTGTGTGTGTGTGTGCGTCCGACAGCTGTCAAAGTGTTTACACGTCCTATGGGACAATCCCTCTCTAGTTTCAAATGAAAACATACTTACTGACACTTGACATACACACACACACACACACACACGCACGCACACACACACACTCACGCACACACACACGCACACACACAGTGACAACAGCAGAAGGGACGTTTGGTGGGGGTCACAAACTGGTCCAAACCCAGCAGCTCTCTGGGCTGTTGCTCCTGACAACATGAGGGGGGGCGGGGTTAGGTGGGGGGGGGGGGGGGCTGGCAGGATGCTAGTATAGTGAGAAGGCAAAGATTACCCAGCAGGCTGTGCACCATGTGGTCCGGCCTGGCACAGTACCCCCCACCACACACACACACACACACACACACACACACACACACACACAGACACACACACACACAGACACACACACCACACAGACACACAGACACACACACAGGACACACACACCACACATAGGGTTAGGTGGTGTCTTGCTCAGGGATACCTCCACACTTAGCTAGGAGGGGGAGGAGCCCGGGGATCGAACCAGCGACCTTCCTGTTGCCAGACAACCGCTCTTATTACCTCCTGAGCTACTGCCGCCCCATTATGTAACATTTGAAGGACATTGCTTTAATAGCCAGTAGCAGGGTGTGTGTGGTGTCTGTGGTTCCCGATCTCGCTCTGTACCAGCCTAGCCCAGCCTAGCCTAGCCCAGCCTAGCCTAGCCTAGCCCAGCCTAGCCTAGCCAAGCCTAGCCTAGCCTAGCCTAGCCAAGCCTAGACCAGCCTAGCCCAGCCCAGCCCAGCCTAGCGTGGCCCAGCCTCCTCTGCAGGCTAGCTCTCCTCTCATGTAGTGTAGCTCGCGGCGGCGTATGATGAGAGTAAGCCACAGTACAACGAGGCTTCAAGCCACACAAGACTGAAGCAGCGTCGGCTATTTAAAGCCTCGGTGTGAACGACTGGTGTGACCCCCTCGAAATAAAACTCTCCTGTCTCTCTCTACCTGTTTCCACCAGACGAGCAGGTCATGCGGTACCCAGTACATACCAGTAGCCCTACGCTCACAGATCCAACACGAAACACAAACGGAAAATTAACATATTAATTTATCAGACGGGAAATTAGGTGTGAAGGGGCCCCCTCACACCGAGAAGGTCCCGCTTACACCGAGAAGGTCCCCCTTACACCGAGAAGGTCCCCCTCACACCGAGAAGGTCCCCCTCACACCGAGAAGGTCCCCCTCACACCGAGAAGGTCCCCCTGACACCGAGAAGGTCCCCCTCACACCAAGAAGGTCCCCCTCACACCGAGAAGGTCCCCCTTACACCGAGAAGGTCCCCCTCACACCGAGAAGGTCCCCCTTACACCGAGAAGGTCCCTTTACCCCGCAGAAGGTCCCCCTCACACGAGAAGGTCCCGCTTACACTGAGAAGGTCCCCCTCACAACCAAGAAGGTCCCGCTTACACCGAGAAGGTCCCCTCCACGCCGAGAAGGTCCCGCTTACACCGAGAAGGTCCCCCCTCCACACTGAGAAGGTCCCCCGATTGCACTGGAGAAGGTCCCGCTTACACCGAGAAGGTCCCGCTCACACCGAGAAGGTCCCCCTCACACCGAGAAGGTCCCCCTCACACCGAGAAGGTCCCCGCTTACACCGAGAAGGTCCCGCTTACACCGAGAAGGTCCCCCTTACACCGAGAAGGTCCCCCTTACACCGAGAAGGTCCCCCTCACACCGAGAAGGTCCCCTCACACCGAGAAGGTCCCCCTCACACCGAGAAGGTCCCCCTCACACCGAACCTCGCTAAATTTGTTTCCTGTGTTTTTGCAGATACAGAGCTGAGCTGCACGGTCCATCAGAGCCAGGCCGTCTCTATAGCAACCAGACCATCTCCAGGAGAGCCAGAGCGACTCCAGGAGAACAAGACCGTCTCCATAGCAACCAGACCATCTCCAGGGGAACCAGTTCGTCGCCGCGGCAACCATGGCCGTCTCCGTGTCTCTGATTGTAGCTCTGCTGCTGCTGCCCCTGGTGAGAAAAAACACACACGACTTCTTTACTTATCTTATTCGTAACGCACATGTCGGGTGTGGGTGTCCGGTTTGGGTTCGAGTGTGTGCGTGTGTGTGTGTGTGTGTTTTTTGGTTTGTGTATGTGTATGGTTCCAGTGTGTGTGTGTGTGTGTCTGTGTGTATGCAGGGGTGTTCACGTCTGTGTGTAGTTGTGGGGAATGTGGCGGTGGTGTGTGGTGTGTGGGTGTGTGTCGTGTGCGTGTGTTGGTTGTGTCGTGGTGTGTGTGTGTGTGTGTTGTGGTGTGTTTTGGGTTTGTGTATGTGGTATGGTTCCAGTGGTGTGTGTTGTGGTGTGTGTGTCTGTGTGTATGCAGGGGTGTTCACGTACTGGCGTAGTTGTGGGGATGTGCGGTGGTTGTGTGTGTGTGTGGTGGTGTGTGTGTGTGTGTGTGTGTGTGTGTGTGTGTGTGTGTGTGTGGTGTGTGTGTGTGTGTGTGTTGGTGTGTGTGTGTTTGAGGAGTATCCGCTGCTCAGCTGAATACATTCATACCT
Organism: Coryphaenoides rupestris; assembly: GCA_002895965.2. Classification (NCBI taxonomy): domain Eukaryota; kingdom Metazoa; phylum Chordata; class Actinopteri; order Gadiformes; family Macrouridae; genus Coryphaenoides; species Coryphaenoides rupestris. Next base: position 88,636 of record PIJE02001202.1, on the reverse strand, counting down.
GCCGCAGCCTCACCTGCTGCTGATCACCTGATCTCCGGTTCAAACTCCAGACACGACAATCATCTTCTTCTTCATTTATCACACGATATTATTATTCAAAACGTCGGAAAAAATCACAACCTTTCGTCTTCACGTCGCCAATTTTAGAATTTAGATTTTTTTTACTGTGCAACCACGAAATCACCGTCGCGGTTATTTTAATATTGCATGTGGCAGTTTTATGCCCCATATTGATTTGACGCTGTGGGAGCCCACTGGGTGCGCTGGCGAGGGCGCTGGTCTGCGCGGCCGGGTGACTCTGCGGTCTCGACTCGGCGACGCCAGCGGAGGCTGCAGGGTTTTAATTAACACATAAATAACGCTAACACTCGCCGTTGCTAATGCCGGTGCTAAGAGCAATAATTGCGACAGAAATAATGCTACACCACGCTATTGCTAATAATAAGGTGGGGGGGGCAGGGGGGGGGGGGGGTGCTTATGTTGTGCAAGGGGTGACACACACACACACACACACATTCACACACACACACACATCACACATTAATGCACACATTCATTCCACACACACACACACACACACACATTCACACATTAATGCACACATTCATTCACACACACACACACACACACACACACATTCATGCACACACACACACACACACACACACACACACATCACACACACACACACACACACAACACACACACACACACACACACACACACACACACACACACGCTGGGCTGCCCTGCTGTCTCCTCGCGGCCCAGCTTTCACTCACTTCTCGTTGCCTAGCGACCAGCTCTGCTAATTAGCATAGATGACACAGAGCCGCTCAACTCTCGCTAGCCAAGGGCTTCCTTGGCTCTCCTCACTCCTAGTAACGCATAATGATTTTTTCTGAATGATCAATCGTTTCTCGTATTGTCACGACTATTTTATTAACGCATTTGTATGCAGATTGTGTTCGTGTGATTGATGGGATCAATAAAGTACGATCTGATCTCAATATCAGAGCGGCTGTTCATTCAACCACGTTTCCAGAGAGTGTCAGTAAAGCCGAACCCTGCAAGGAGCTGCCAACACCCAACCCTGCTCAGAACCACTCAGAACCACACACACATATATACAGTATATACACACACCCAATACATGACTGAGCCTACACACACACACACACACACACACACACACACCGGGAGACAGGTGCATGTCTGAGGCGTGTCCTCGCACACATGCACACACGTGTCTCACATGTTGGCCAGCTGATGTACAGACATGCCGTTTGACCTAATTAGCCGTCACACAGTGATCTGGAGCAGAGACAGACACTGTTTATAATTAGCCACAGGAGACACACACACACATGCACACACCCACACACACACATGCGCACACACACACACACACACGCGAACCTGTGTGTGTTACTAGCCCACTCACACAAAGCACACATTAGCTCACACAGCCGCCAAAAGGGTTGGCTTGTTTCCTTCGAACAACATCCCCACCGCAGCAGTAGCAGTGTGTGTGTGTGTGTGTGTGTGTGTGTGTGTGTGTTCATCCACCTAGTGTCAAGCCAACGCCACCAGCCACCTTGACCCCTTAACCCTAACCTTGACCCCAACCCCCAACCCTTCACCCTTCACCCTGACGACGTGTTGAAAACGACGTGTTGAAGGTTTGCGACAAGAAACGAATAAATAGACAACAGAAAAAAGAGACGGAGAACTTAAATGATAGAACTTGAGTCTCTCTCTGGCACCTCTATGAAAACGTGGAGCATCAGGCTTTATTTCATTACCTCGCCGGCCAATGAAAACAAACCAAAATAACGGATTAAAAAAAGATTTGTCGTTTGGCGCCATTTAGCGGTGCAGCCGGTGGCGGTAGGCTGACGACCGGCGATGACGTCGTCGTCAGCCTCGCTAACGGCTCCCCGGGTGCCCGGCGTGACGCACCGCCTGGCTGAACGAGAGCGCCTGGCGACATCTCCCCCGCACGCAAAACACACCCCCCCTCTCCTCACCCCCTCCTCCTCACCCTCCTCCTCACCCCTCCCCGAGAGCATCCCACGGCGACACAAAGACAGGCGGGAAACGTTCCCTGTCCAACACACCACCGTCATCAACCCCCACCACCATGCACCGCCACCGCCATCACCACCACCACTACCACCACTGCGTCACCCACCGGCCGCCACCACCACCCCAGTGAGGGGCCCTTTGTGCGGCTGTCAGGAGCCAGGACCCCCAGGCTGATGCGAGGAGGGGATGGGGGGTTCCTCTGTGACCTGACCCCACCTGTCTGCGGGGGTCTCTGGTGTCTCTGGTGTTAACAGCCGGGTGACTCTGGTCTGGTCCTCTGTCTGGGTCACGGGGGGGGGGGTGCGGGTGTACAAGACAATGATGGGGAAAAAGTCACCGCATCCACCACTTTCTGGTTCAGTCCGCTCTGAACATCTTCCCCCTTTCGTCAACGGGCAATTCGTCAACGAGTAGCTCTTATTAATAATGATATAATAATAATGTATTTTTTAAGCTATAGCTGCTTATGCACGGTGCAGAATCAAAATCTTCCCTCGTGAGTGCGGGGGGTCAAAGGTTCACCAAATATAATCCCTCTTTAATAACGCAAACCCCTGCTTCAAACGAGGTGCTTAGCCTGCGCTGACGGCCGTCGGCGAGTGCTCGGGTGGTCGTGGTTTCATTAGGCTAATCGTTAGCGCCGACGTATTGCCTCTCATTAGTTGTACCGGCACTTAAACGGGCAGAAACACACCAGCCGCCGCCCGATTGGCTCGCTCGACCGGGGGGGGGGGGGGGGGGGGAACCACGGCGCTAGAGGAGCGCGAGGAGCCAGGGGGTCTTCCCATCCCTGCCCTGCCCTGGCCCTGCCTGTCTTTGACAAGCAGTTTCTGTGTGTGACAAGCTGTTTCTGTGTGTGTTTCTGTGTCTGTGTGTGTGTGTGTGTGTGTCCAGGCCTGCGGTCAGCACGGTCACTCCGACTGCGTCATCAAGATGGAGAAGGAGAAGTGCCTGGAGAGCATGGCGGCGTACGAACCGGCCGACGACGACGAGATGGGTGAGCGAGGGGGAAACACAGTGGATAGACGACGAGGTGTGAGATGAGTGGAGAGAGGGAAGGAGAGAGAGAGAGAGAGAGAGAGAGAGAGAGAGAGAGAGAGAGAGAGAGAGAGAGAGAGAGACACCACCATGGCGTGTATGGTCGGGGTGAGGAGGAGGAAGCTCTCAGTGTGGTTTTCGTGATGAAGGTCTGGGGAGGGAGTGAGGTAGGGAGGCTACAGTACTAAACACAATCAATCAGGGGTCCTATCCATCCATCCTAGCTGCCAATCAAGCACCTGATGGATTAGTAGTCGTGAACATAATTTACTTCAATTAAGAAACAATCAACATTTGGAACAACGTAATGTCTGTAACTACAGGTGCAGGGTGAGGAGGGTCTCCTTTTACGACGACTGACCGGCTCTTACAGGAATGACCGAATTACCTAACGACCGAATTACCGTAATGAGAAGAAACGGAAGCTCAGCACCGACGCCGCGACGTTAAAGTCCGGGTGTGTTGTGGCGTTAGTCCGCCTCCCGCTGGTCACGGCTGGTACTGATTGAACGCCGAGGGCTCCCTCCTTGTATTTCCTCCCAGCGTGTCCGTGGATGTGGGACAACCTGACGTGCTGGGAGCCGGCCAGGCTGGGCGAGGTCACCGAGGTCAACTGCCCCGCGCTCTTCTCGGAGTTCATCAGCGAAGAAGACTACGGTCAGAGAAAACAAAGAAAACGCTGTTCTTCGTCTCGCTTTTCTTTCTCTCTGTGTTGTTGTGTGTTTCAGGGTGAGCATACTGTATGTGTGCGACTAACTCTGTGTGTGTGTGTGTGTGTGTGTGTGTGTGTGTGTGTGTGTGTGTGTGTGTGTGTGCCTCAGAGGTGGGCAAGGTGAGCCGTAACTGTACGGAGGTCGGCTGGTCCGAGACCTTCCCGCACTACGTGGACGCGTGTCTCTTCGACGAGGGCAACAGCACGCACCCCGTAAGCCCCGCCCCCCCCCCCCCACCCCACCTCCTCAAAACTCCGCCTCTTCCACCTCCACCACCACCACCACCACCAGACATGTCATTCTCCCCGCCATTAAACAACTGCCAGCGGACCGACGTCACCGATGCGACACTGTTGGGTGCAATTGCCTGCTTTTCCCAATAGGTGGCGCCAAAGAGCACAAAAACAGAAAACTTTATATTTCTTAACTGCGTGCGGCGGCCTGTCCGAGGAAGTGACATCACAGCACCTGTGTGTGTGTGTTGTGTGTGTGTGCGTGCGTGTGTGTGTGTGTAGGACATGTACTACCTGTCCGTCAAGGCGCTGTACACGGTGGGCTACAGCACCTCCCTCGTCTCCTTGACGACGGCCATGGTCATCCTCTGCAGGTTCAGGTGAGGGTTCACGTTTGCTGTGACGTCACAGGAAGTGGCCGTGGTAAGGCTGCTGCTGATTGGCTGCTCGGGAGAACAGGAAGTCAGAGGACTGTTGCTGACATGCACTTTAACTTTAATGTCATTATTTATGGAGATTCATACAATCTTTAAACTATTACCAAGTTTATGAAATAAGCATTATATAACTATTTTCAACTGCTCATTATTAGAACTATCTAAATATGAATTACCCCGATTTCAACATCGTTGTAAGCTCATTTTTTAATGCATTAAATGAATCGTTGTGGTTGTGGTTGTTGTGGGCAGGAAGCTGCACTGCACCAGGAACTTCATCCACATGAACCTGTTTGTGTCCTTCATCCTGCGAGCCATCTCCGTCTTCATCAAGGACGGGGTTCTGTACGCCAAGGAGGACAGCGACCACTGCTTCATACACACCGTCAGTCCGCTGATACGACACTAATATCATCTACTACTTACACTAATACACTAATACACTAATACACGAATACTACGACTGTGTTTATGTAAATAGTGTTTGTGTTTGTAATACCAAGTCACCAGGTAGTTTTACTCTCTATTTTAATTAGAATTGTTATTAGAATGTTCCACACTCCACACTGAAATATTTAATTTGTTTCATTTGTGCTTGTGTGCCTGCGTGTGTGTGTGTGTGTGTGTGTGTGTGTGTGTGTGTGTGTGTGTGTAAGATAAGTTAAGATAAGATAAAACTGTATTGATCCCGAAGGAAATTATTGTGCCAGAGGTTGCATAGCAATAGAATAAAACAATAGAGAAATAAACAGTAGAATAATAAAAATAAATAACAAATGTGTGTGTGTGTGTGGTGTGCGCACATGTGTGTGTGTGTGTGTGTGTGTGTGTGTATGCGTGTGTGTGTGTGCGTGTTGTGTGTGTGTGTGTTGTGTGTGTGTGTGTGTGTGTGTGTGTGTTGTGTGCGTGTGTGTGTGGTGTGTGTGTGGCGTATGTGTGTGTGTGTGTGTGTGTGTGTGTGCAGGTCGAGTGTCGCGCCGTGATGATCTTCTTCCACTACTGCGTGCTCTCCAACTACTTCTGGCTCTTCATCGAGGGGCTCTACCTGTTCACGCTGCTGGTGGAGACCTTCTCCCCGAGAGACGTTACTTCTACTGGTACATTATCATCGGCTGGGGTACGAATCAACCATCAAACACGTCCCACCGCACAACACACTTACAGCCTTTCCCACCAAAACCAGCTTGATTTCCAGTAGAGTGGGGGTCTACCTTTCGCCTTCTCTCGCCATTAAATACAGCAGACGGTTTTGTCAGTGGGTCACTGGGCTTGGGGGGTTTAGTCCGGTGGGAACTGGAAAAAGGGGCTTCACTGTAGAGCTACGTCTCCTCACTCCTCAGAGGAGAAGATGGAAACCGTGGTCCTGCCATTTCCCGGACATGTCCATGACCTGACCTGAAGCTCCATCAAAGAAGTCCAAGGCCACCATCTTGGAACTTGACTTCTTGACCAAACATTGGAGAGCAAGCAACCAAGCAACCACTTAATGTTCTCGTAGGGGGTCAGGGGGCGCCTTGCTCAAGGAGGTTAGACATTGGGATTCCAACCCAGCACCCTTTCATCGGGGAGTCGTACACGCTGACCACTGTCCTGCCGCCTGGAAAAAAGAGGATTTAAATGAAGATGAATTAAAATGAATTGCGAAAAGTTGTGGGACCGAGCACCTTCAGGGTTTGCTGTTGTGAGATAAAGGTGGGCTTAGGGTCAAAGGTCAGTGTCTTATCATGTGGCCCTGTGGAGCCCCTAGTGATGAAGTCTATGCAAATACAACAGAGCTGACTTGTGTTTGCTCTCTGGTTTTGCAGGACCCCCACGGTTTGCGTGACCGTCTGGGCCGTGTTGAGGCTGCACTTCGATAACTTTGGGTGGGTACCGATGAGTTCTGTATCCCCGGGGGTCCGGCGACAGTGTGAGGACAGTCGTTGTTGTTGTTGTGGACGCTGCTGACCTGTTGGTTCTCTCAAGGTGCTGGGATATGAACGACCACCGCTGCCATCTGGTGGGTGATCAAGGGACCGGTGCTGGCGTCCATCATGGTGAGTTTACAGCAGCTTACAGTCAGCATGCTGTGAGGAATGTTCTTTTTATTTGACTAATTTCTACTCATTTCAACGACATTTCCATGAATTAAAACATTAATTCAGGTTTTTGATATCCTCATCATGTAGTATATATCAACGCGTTCATTATCGTCTCGTTTTCTTCGCAAAGGTCAACTTCGTCCTCTTCATCGGAATCATCGTCATCCTCGTCCAGAAGCTGCAGTCTCCCGACATCGGCGGAAACGAGTCCAGTATTTACCTGTAAGCCATCCTCGTTGCTCACCTGTAAGCCATTTCTATTCGGCACAAGGCTAATGTGTGTGTGTGTGTGTGTGTGTTTGTGCACGTACTGTATACTCTATGTGTGTGTGTGTGTGTGTGGTGTGTGTGTGTGTGTGTGTGTGTGGTGTGTGTGTGTGTGTGTGTGTGTGTGTGTGGTGTGTGTGTGTGTGTGTGTGTTTGTTGTGTGTGCGTTTTGCCAGGCGTCTCGCTCGCTCCACCCTGCTCCTCATCCCTCTGTTCGGGATCCACTACACGGTGTTCGCCTTCTCCCCGGAGAAGGTGAGCAAGCGGGAGCGTCTGGTCTTCGAGCTGGGCCTGGGCTCCTTCCAGGTGAGGAACGCACTCCTGAAACACCTTCTTTTAAACACGGGTCCTTATGCTGAGACAGTAGAGATACCTCGAGCCAAAGCTTTCGCCCAATGGTTGACTCAAAACCCGTCAAGCTATGATCGTCTCTGAGCAGTCCTGTTCGTGTCCATGTGTCTCTGGCAGGGCTTCGTGGTGGCCCGTCCTCTACTGCTTCCTGAACGGAGAGGTAAGTCTCCCCTTTTAAAACTCTCTTGAACGCAATCATGCAGGAAATACTGTGAGTTTAGTTAGAGCACCCCAAACTGTGTCAAAAGTAAATACTAGTATATAAGAGGGGACGTGGAGCCAAACTGTGAGAAAGGTCTTTGATATTGTAACTGTGATAACGGACGTTGAGATATGAAAGAGGTTGTTAATGCTAATTGTGATGCTAACTCTGATTTGAAGACTAATGGCGCTCTTCCACTGCATGGTACCGGCTCAAATCGGCTCGACTTTTAGGTGGTTTTGGGGGGGGGGGGGGGGGGGGTTCCTGGTACCTGAGACCTTTTTTGGTACCCCCCCTCCGTCGAGGGTCCAAGTGAGCTGGTTCCAAGGGGGTCGACTGCGGATTGGTCAGAGAGAACGGGGACAGCCTAGCTAGCCAAGCTACTGTAGCTTGGCACACCATGGTCAGTTGAGGAGATGCAGACGTTCCTCCAGACGTTTGGTTGCCGACCAAAGGGATCCAGGTTCAACGACCAGGCAAATTGAGGGGGTACTACGAGCACCTGGTTCCAAAAGCCAGTAGAGTCGAGGCATTTTTCATGATGATGATGATGATGATGATGATGATGATGATGATGATGAGTCGAAGTTGAGTCCAGCTGAGTTGAGCCGGTACCATGCAGTGGTAAAGCACCCTTAGACCATAAATTGGGATAAAGGACTTTAACTATGACATCGGTATTTGAAACTGTGTTTGGCCTTTAAGACTGTAAGTATGATGAAGGACATTCAGACCGAGTATGGACCATTGGGAATCTTAACTATGATAAGGAGATTCCAGAGTCCAACGTTGACCTGACAGGGATCAGAGACGTAGGGAACTAGGATCGCTAGTGTCCTTCCAGCGAGGTCCATTAATAATGACGTTGTGAAGTATATCCCTCAAGGTGCAATCGGAGATCAAGAGGAAATGGCGCAGTTGGACGGTGAACCGGTACTTTGCTGTGGACCTGAAGCACCGGCACCCTTCGTTGGCGAGCAGTGGGGTGAACGGGGGACGCAGCTGTCCATACTCAGCAAGAGCAGCTCCCAGATACGCATGTCCAGCCTGCAGGCCGAGACGCCGGCCAGCTGAACAGCAGCCAGAGCCAGCCCGCCTCCATGTCCAGCCCCGACGCCACCGCCTCCGCGCCGCCGCCGCCGCCGCTGCCTCCGCCGGAGCCACCGCCAAAGAGCACCGCCAACCTCTCCATCGCCAGGCCCACCTACACCCCGCTGCCCATGACCAGCCTGTCCAACCCCTTCCCCTGCAACCCCTACCCGGACACCTACCCGGACGCGGTCGTCATGGAGACCCAGCTGGGCCCAGACAACGGCGTCCCCCCGATGGCGGAGGCCCAGAGCCCGGCCAAACCCCCTGAGCATCCCTTAGTCTGCCCGGTGCCCCGACCCGATGACCCGACCGACCGACCGACCGACCGACCGACCGACCGACCGACGCTCCAAACCCGATGTGCCAAAAAAAATACAAACCGCCAATCAAGCATCCGACATTCCGCCCTTCCCTACGTTGCTGCTTCTTCAGGTGCTGCTGGTGTGAAATCCAAAACGAAAAACGAAAAAAAATGACAAACGGCGACGGCTTCAAACGGTCTGTGACGCAAGGGAGTCCTCCGAGGAAGACGCGGGCTTACGCACAGAAGAGGGAAGAGGGTTCAGGCTGTGTACATATCCCGCTGGAGTGGCGGCCCCAGCTGGCTCTTCTTCTGGGTGCTGCCGAGTAGCGCGGCGCAGCGCAGGCCCGTTTGAAGCGCCGTCTTGATTCCCCGCGCCGTCTTTCGGACGGAAAACGCGACGACAACCATTCCGTTGTGACCGAGGAGAGGAAGTGAAGAGTTTGTGCGTTCGCTCTCCTTTCACGTCGCTCGCCTTCAAAGTGTTTTTCCGGTATTTTCATGTGTCTATCGATATATATATTATCTATCTCTCTTTCTCTCTGTGAAGACTCATCGTTGATGTGCTATAACCGTGTGCCAACGTCCTTTGGAACGGCCGACTGACTCGAGCAAAGACTTTTGGGGAAAAACAAACATTTTAATGCGAAACCGTCGTCGAGGTACCGGGTGGGCGGGTCCTGGGTGGCGGCTTTTTTTTTCCCCCCGCTCACGGTACAACGATCTAAGCTCTGAGCGAACGTGATGAAGGTGAACCGGTGCAATTGTCGGCTCGTGGGCGGCGGCGTTTCGGCGAGGCGAGGCCTTCCTTCCCGCTGCGCTCTTCGCCGGGGACCGTCGCTACTCTTCGTACGTGAACTCGTTATTTTTTTTTTTTTTAAATCCAGTGCTGTGGCTGTGGTGTGTGTGGTGAGCGTAAAAGTCGCGTCCACTAGCGGTCGTGTTCCACCTGGAGGCACAACCAAGTTCCGTTCCAGCGTGCCACCGCTGTTTCTAATTAATCTATTATATTCCTAATTTATAAATATTACGCCGGTCCATTCCGCGGGAGCGTCGAGCAGAAGTTTTCCTCGGGATTTTTACGATGAAACGATGCAGCGTTCGTCGTGAGAGTCGTGGATGTTTATTCGCTGATTTCCAGATTCACAAAATGCCAAAAACATTGCCAGAGACAACCCTAAGCTACGATGACAACCTTCCGGAACGACCCGAGGAGGTGGCCTTCTCTTGCGGCGAGTGCGGCGAGCGTCCGCATAGGTTCTGAACAGCCCACTAGTAACGGAACATGTCAACGAAAACTAACTCCTCCCACACACAGAGGAATATAATATATAACGTTTCTATATGTGTCGTGCTTCATCTTTTGGTCGTTATTTGACGTGACTCGGCGTGACGGTGCTCATCCAGTATTTGGGAATCGATGGTTTTGTTTGTGGATGGATTTTGACGATGTTCCTCGGAAACATCTGATGTCCGGTGGAAATCGGAGGTCCTCTCGGGAGGTACAGGTTTCCCTTGGGCCGGTGTAAACGTCACCGCGACAAATAGTACATTACTACTTGTTCCTTCATCTCCTTTCATTTTCTTTCAAAAAGAAAAATACTGCTGCTGTACAGTAAAAAGTATTTTGAGGTAGCATTTGTTTGGGACATTACAAGCTCCTCATGCTACCTTGTATTGCACCATTAATGTCTGTGGTAATATTTACTCGAATATTTGTCTGAAGAAAACACAAACAAACACCAACATTGAGAACAACAACAACAACGACGACGACGACTTTTTTTTACTCCGGGGGGGGAGATTCTCTCAATCCAAAGACGAAGGACCGGTTTCCTTCGCTGGTTCGCACCGCCGTCGGCCTCGCTCGCTCGCGGACGACGATGTCAATGCAGACGATATTTTCCTCCGGGTCTGGTGGCCACGCCCCCCCCTCTGAATAGGCCACACCTCCTCACCTGGCTTCTCCAGCAGTGCCTTGATGCACACCACAGGTTGGATCGCCCGTTTTCTCATTTCAGTGCAACAAGAAATGAGACGCAAAAAAAATATACAATTGGAACGCAAAACGAAACTAGCAAAGTATTTAAAAAAGTAAAACGCGCTTTGGTCGTGCGAGATTGAATACACTAAACCTGGGAGGCCTTCAGAAGTATTAGAAGCTCATCCGAGTATGAGATGAGCACAACATGAAGTAGATATTGTTTGAACACAGCAGATACATGTTGAGTATACGTGGACTCACTTCAATATAGTATTTATCAAACATAATATGTCTCCTAGTCTTGGCAACTAACCTTTTTTTTTATACCGAGTCAACGATACGACACAACACACAGAACAGGACACGTATCAACACTGTCCTTGAGGTTATAATGCAGTATAATGCGTCATAAAAATGTCATAAAAACTTCTGTCTCATTGACAGAACATGGAAACGTCAAGTAAAGTCAGTCGGTCTTTGGTCATATTTGACGGGACAGAATACTCAGGCTAAGTGGGCCAACACATGACACACATATAACCAATGAGTAGAATCAACAAAGCACATTTTCAATTCCTTAACGAATCCTATAAGTCATAAGTTGTTTGCTTCAGACCAGGACGGGTCTGACCAGGAACACTTCAGTTGGTTCTTTGCTGTCTGTGTCTGTGTCGTCTGCTCCGGCATGAAATCAGAATCATTCAGAAACCTGCAGATGTACTGACGGCCATAAGACTGTATCTCCCTGCTCTCCATCATGTGGTTTTTTTAAATGAATTGGAGGTTATTATTAACATTATGACAATCTTGTTGACTTATGTGGCTTTTAAAAAAATATATAAATATATATATATATGTATACATATATATATTTATGTGTATATGATTATTTACAGTCCATGTTGTTGATCGTGTAATCGGAGCCTTATAAAGCCGGTACTATGTTGATGTCAAATTAGAAAATAAGTCAAAAAGCTGAAAAATGAAGCAGATTACGGCGGCTTCCGGTTGAGAACAACACTCTGAGTTCTCCGTGTGTACGACGGAGAACGCTGCCTTCGCTCTATCTTGTAAATGATTCCTTTTTTCTTGTGTGGTTCCAAGTGAATAGAAAGCATTTAACGAGTTAATATGTGCTGTGGTTGTTTTTTGCTACTCCTTTTTGGAACGGTGCGGTTTGTTAAAAAAAAAAAAGTCAAAGTATTTTACGGCCAAATGTGATGAACGGTGTTCTCTCTCCGGAAGGCTGCTGCTGCTGCTGCATGCGTTCGATTGGAACACTAATCCTAACCTCATCTGTACAGACAGAACGTGTGTGTGTGTGTGTGTGTGTGTGTGTGTGTGTGTGTGTGTGTGTGTGTGTGTATTAATTCAGTCTGTGATTGCGGCATGAGATGGCTGGGGCCGTCTCTATAGCAACCAGACCATCTCCAGGAGAGCCAGAGCGACTCCAGGAGAACAAGACCGTCTCCATAGCAACCAGACCATCTCCAGGGGAACCAGTTCGTCGCCGCGGCAACCATGGCCGTCTCCGTGTCTCTGATTGTAGCTCTGCTGCTGCTGCCCCTGGTGAGAAAAAACACACACGACTTCTTTACTTATCTTATTCGTAACGCACATGTCGGGTGTGGGTGTCCGGTTTGGGTTCGAGTGTGTGCGTGTGTGTGTGTGTGTGTTTTTTGGTTTGTGTATGTGTATGGTTCCAGTGTGTGTGTGTGTGTGTCTGTGTGTATGCAGGGGTGTTCACGTCTGTGCGTAGTTGTGGGGATGTGCGGTGGTGTGTGTGTGTGTGTGTGTGTGTGTGTGTGTGTGTGTGTGTGTGTGTGTGTGTGTGTGTGTGTGTGTGTATGTGTGTGTGTGTGTGTGTGTGTGTGTGTGTGTGTCTGTGTGTATGCAGGGGTGTTCACGTCTGTGCGTAGTTGTGGGGATGTGCGGTGGTGTGTGTGTGTGTGTGTGTGTGTGTGTGTGTGTGTGTGTGTGTGTGTGTGTGTGTGTGTGTGTGTGTGTGTGTGTGTGTGTGTGTGTTTGAGGAGTATCCGCTGCTCAGCTGAATACATTCATACCTGCCGCAGCCTCACCTGCTGCTGATCACCTGATCTCCGGTTCAAACTCCAGACACGACAATCATCTTCTTCTTCTATTTATCACACGATATTATTATTCAAAACGTCGGAAAAATCACAACCTTCGTCTTCACGTCGCCAATTTAGAATTTAGATTTTTTTACTTTGCGACCACGAATCACCGTCGCGGTTATTTTAATATTGCATGTGGCAGTTTTATGCCCCATATTGATTTGACGCTGTGGGAGCCCACTGGTGCTCCCCGGGCGCTGGCGAGGGCGCTGGTCTGCGCGGCCGGGGTGACTCTGCGGTCAACGTCTCGACTCGGCGACGCCGCGGAGGCTGCGGGGTTTTAATTAACACATAAATAACGCTAACACTCGCCGTTGCTAATGCCGGTGCTAAGAGCAATAATTGCGACAGAAATAATGCTACACCACGCTATTGCTAATAATAAGGTGGGGGGGGGAGGGGGGGGGGTGCTTTACTGAAGGGTCACACACACACACACACACACATACACACACACACACACACACACACATACACACACACACACACACACACACACACACACACACACACACACACACACACACACACACACACACACACACACACATTCATGCACACATTCTGTCTTGCACACGCACACACTTACATAAACACACACACTCACACACACACACACACACACACACACACACACACACACACACACACGCTGGGCTGCCCTGCTGTCTCCTCGCGGCCCAGCTTTCACTCACTTCTCGTTGCCTAGCGACCAGCTCTGCTAATTAGCATAGATGACACAGAGCCGCTCAACTCTCGCTAGCCAAGGGCTTCCTTGGCTCTCCTCACTCCTAGTAACGCATAATGATTTTTCTGAATGATCAATCGTTTCTCGTATTGTCACGACTATTTTATTAACGCATTTGTATGCAGATTGTGTTCGTGTGATTGATGGGATCAATAAAGTACGATCTGATCTCAATATCAGAGCGGCTGTTCATTCAACCACGTTTCCAGAGAGTGTCAGTAAAGCCGAACCCTGCAAGGAGCTGCCAACACCCAACCCTGCTCAGAACCACTCAGAACCACACACACATATATACAGTATATACACACACACACCACCCAATACATGACTGAGGCCTACACACACACACACCACACACACACACACACCGGAGACAGGTGCATGTCTGAGGCGTGTCCTCGCACACATGCACACACGTGTCTCACATGTTGGCCAGCTGATGTACAGACATGCCGTTTGACCTAATTAGCCGTCACACAGTGATCTGGAGCAGAGACAGACACTGTTTATAATTAGCCACAGGAGACACACACACACATGCACACACCCACACACCACACACATGCGCACGCACACACACACACACGCAAACCTGTGTGTGTTACTAGCCCACTCACACAAAGCACACATTAGCTCACACAGCCGCCAAAAGGGTTGGCTTGTTTCCTTCGACAACATCCCCACCGCAGCAGTAGCAGTGTGTGTGTGTGTGTGTGTGTGTGTGTGTGTGTGTGTGTGTGTGTGTGTGTGTGTGTTCATCCACCTAGTGTCAAGCCAACGCCACCAGCCACCTTGACCCCTTAACCCTAACCTTGACCCCAACCCCAACCCTTCACTCTTCACCCTGACGACGTGTTGAAAACGACGTGTTGAAGGTTTGCGACAAGAAACGAATAAATAGACAACAGAAAAAGAGACGGAGAACTTCAATGATAGAACTTAAGTCTCTCTTCTGGCACCTCTATGAAAACGTGGAGCATCAGGCTTTATTTCATTACCTCGCCGGCCAATGAAAACAAACCAAAATAACGGATTAAAAAAAGATTTGTCGTTTGGCGCCATTTAGCGGTGCAGCCGGTGGCGGTAGGCTGACGACCGGCGATGACGTCGGTCGTCAGCCTCGCTAACGGCTCCCCGGGGTGCCCGGCGTGACGCACCGCCTGGCTGACGAGAGCGCCTGGCGACATCTCCCCCCCGCACGCAAAACACACCCCCCCCTCTCCTCACCCCTCTCCTCACCCCCCCTCACCCCCCCCCGAGAGCATCCCACGGCGACACAAAGACAGGCGGAAACGTTCCCTGTCCAACACACCACCGTCATCAACCCCCACCACCATGCACCGCCACCACCATCACCACCGCCGCCACCACCACCACCGCCACCACCACCACCCCAGTGAGGGGCCCTTTGTGCGGCTGTCAGGAGCCAGGACCCCAGGCTGATGCGAGGAGGGGATGGGGGGGTTCCTCTGTGGAGCTGACCCCACCTGTCTGCGGGGGTCTCTGGTGTCTCTGGTGTTAACAGCCGGGTGACTCTGGTCTGGTCCTCTGTCTGGGTCAGGGGGGGGGTGCGGGTGTACAAGACAATGACGGGGAAAAAGTCACCGCATCCACCACTTTATGGTTCAGTCCGCTCTGAACATCTTCCCCCTTCGTCACGGGCAATTCGTCAACGAGTAGCTCTTATTAATAATGATATAATAATAATGTATTTTTTAAGCTATAGCTGCTTATGCACGGTGCAGAATCAAAATCTTCCTCTTGAGCGGCGGGGGTCAAAGGTTCACCAAATATAATCCCTCTTTAATAACGCAAACCCCTGCTTCAAACGAGGTGCTTAGCCTGCGCTGACGGCCGTCGGCGAGTGCTCGGGTGGTCGTGGTTTCATTAGGCTAATCGTTAGCGCCGGCGTATTTGCCTCTCATTAGTTGTACCGGCACTTAACCGGCAGAAACACACCAGCCGCCGCCTGATTGGCTCGCTCGACCGGTGGGGGGGGGTGGGGGGGGAAACGGCGCTAGAGGAGCGCGGGGAGCCAGGCGGGGGGCCTCCTCTGCACTTCCAGGGGTCTTCCCATCCCTGCCCTGTGCCCTGCCTGTCTTTGACAAGCTGTTTCTGTGTGTGTTTCTGTGTGTGTTTCTGTGTGTGTTTCTGTGTGTGTGTGTGTGTGTGTGTGTCCAGGCCTGCGGTCAGCACGGTCACTCCGACTGCGTCATCAAGCACCACCTCTTCCACCACCACCACCACCAGACATGTCATTCTCCCCGCCATTAAACAACTGCCAGCGGACCGACGTCACCGATGCGACACTGTTTGGATGCAATTGCCGCTGTTTCCCCATAGGTGGCGCCAAAGAGCACAAAACAGAAATCTTTGCCACTTTAACTTAAAATTAAGTAAATTATGCATCTCCATGAGGCAGAACAAATATGAATATTCTAAATGTGTTTTTGTACATAAATAAATAATAAATTAATAAATAATTATTATCAAACAACATTTCAGTTATTTAGAGACTTTGGATGAATACACTTATTCTAAGAGACGGGAGAAATGTTCTATTAACTTTATATTTCTTAACTGCGTGCGGGCGGCCTGTCCGAGGAAGTGACATCACAGCACCATAAAGTGACCTGTGTGTATGTGTGTGCGTGTGTGTGCGTGTGCGTGTGTGTGTGTGTGTGTGTAGGACATGTACTACCTGTCCGTCAAGGCGCTGTACACGGTGGGCTACAGCACCTCCCTCGTCTCCTTGACGACGGCCATGGTCATCCTCTGCAGGTTCAGGTGAGGTTTCACGTTTCCTGTGACGTCACAGGAAGTGGCCGTGGTAAGGCTGCCGCTGATTGGCTGCTCGGGAGAACAGGAAGTCAGAGGACTGTTGCTGACATGCACTTTAACTTTAATGTCATTATTTATGGCGATTCATACAATCTTTAAACTATTACCAAGTTTGTGAAATAAGCATTATATATATAATTATATATATTTTCTACTGCTCATTATTAGAACTATTTAAATATGAATTACCCCGATTTCAACATCGTTGTAAGCTCATTTTTAAATGAATTAAATTAATTGTCGTTGTGGTTGTGGTTGTTGTGGGCAGGAAGCTGCACTGCACCAGGAACTTCATCCACATGAACCTGTTTGTGTCCTTCATCCTGCGAGCCATCTCTGTCTTCATCAAGGACGGGGTTCTGTACGCCAAGGAGGACAGCGACCACTGCTTCATACACACCGTCAGTCCGCTGATACGACACTCATACTCATCTACTACTACACTAATACACGAATACTACTGCTGTGTTTGTGTAAATAGTGTTTGTGTTTGTAATACCAAGTCACCAGGTAGTTTTACTCTCTATTTTAATTAGAATTGTTATTAGAATGTTCCACACTCCACACCGAAATATTTAATTTGTTTCATTTGTGCTTGTGTGCCTGCGTGTGTGTGTGTGTGTGTGTGTGTGTGTGTGTGTGTGTAAGATAAGTTAAGATAAGATAAAACTGTATTGATCCCGAAGGAAATTCTTGTGCCAGAGGTTGCATAGCAATAGAATAAAACAATAGAGAAATAAAAAGTAGAATAATAAAGATAAAATAACAAATTTGTTGTGTGTGTGTGTGTGTGTGTGTGTGTGTCTGTATGCGTGTGTGTGTGTGTATGCGTGTGCGTGTCTGTATGCGTGTGTGTGTGTGTGTGTGTGCACATGTGTGTATGCGTGTGTGTGTATGCGTGTGTGTGTACGTGTGTGTGTGTGTGTGTATGTGTGTGTGCGTGTGTGTGTGTGCACATGTGTGTGTGTGTGTGTATGTGTGTGTGTGTGTGTGTGTGTGTGTGTGTGTGTATGTGCACATGTGTGTGTGTGT